>CM019825.1:151091134-151381134 GCA_009763385.1 Coix lacryma-jobi var. lacryma-jobi
AGCTGAAAAATAGCTTTAGGAGCAGCCCAAAAATCCCTACCAAATAGGGGCCTTCCAGTACTACTACAAAAACATACTATTTGTAGCGACTCCTCTCTCTATTTTTATAGGAGCTGCTTTGTATAGAGCCACCCGTACAAATGCTTATCAAACTAGCCATCCCAATTTATAGGGATGACTGGTGTTATAAGCCGCCCCTATGCAAATGGCGTCTATTTGTAGGGGCGGCTATATATGCAGTCATCCTTACAAATACGATTTATGGGGCAGCTCTATATTGAGCCCCCTACAAATAGATGCAGAATATATATTAAAAATTAAGGACTAAATTTTGAGATTTTCAAACGACCTTGGATAGAGAAACGATAAGCTATAGAACTTTAATGTTTACAAATTTTTTATTTGAATTTATTTGATGCTTCAAAATGCTGTTAAAATTCAATTTGAAATTGTTGAAGAACTCTGATTTTTTTAATCTCTGGATAAAACATGCATGTAACTAGTGTTTTTCCCGCATACTAACTTCAAATTTGATAATTTTCTCATAAATTTTTCTAAAATCATTCTCTATCAAGTTATTGTGATCTTACATTTATTATTGTGGTTTTTCTTTTCATGTTACTATGTTTTATCAATTTAATATTAAAATTTCAAAAGATGTCAACTTCAGACGTTATTTTGAATCCTTTATTGTTTTGAGCTGAAAATGACAAGAACATAAAATTTGTAAAACTGATCATGATCTACAACTTTTATTTTATTCATTTTTTATTTGATAAGGGTGATAGTAACATTGTAAAATTGATCAAGATCTACAACTATGTTGGATGAAAAAATCAGTAATTTGTAGAAGAGCTTGGGTAGGGCAGTTGGAGGGTGGCCCTACAAATCCTCTGCAGCCACCCCTACAAATCATTTATGTAGTAGTGTTCAAAAGCAATGAATATGAATCAGATTAACTATTGTTCAATTGGTATGGATAAGATTACGAAGGATGAGCAATGATATGGAATTAGGGCGTCGACATTGGTCTATGGCAGGACTAAACGAATCTCGTCCTTGACTGGTTATATGGTTGGCTCAAAACAAGAAATTCCTTTCTTGTTCTTTATAGTTTGGCAAGTTGGACAATTGATTGGGGGCAAATTGGACTTTCAGCACCTATAATACTTTATAACTGGTCTCAGTGGGGTTATGGAATTATGGCAATCAAGAGTTTTGATTATGATAATCTATCAAATAGTCAATCTGGTTTGGATCAAAATTTGATTATATAAAGTCTGATTATTATAATCACCTGGGTATCCAAACATGGCCTTAATCAACGCAATTGTAATTTTTATGTTTGATTTTTGGGGTGTGTTCTAACTGGGTTCTCATTCTTTTTTCTTCTTAATATAATGAAGTATAGCTGTCTTGTGTTTCCGAGAAGAATGATATGAATTTAGATGTGAGCAAACATGGATTTTTCCATACCCTCCCAAGTATAGCCATGCTCCATCGTATTTTTTTCCTGATGTCGATACCCACCCAGGTATCTCCATGATCCTCTAATGTGTAACAATTTTTTCTATGTCTGGGAAACGTCGAACGTATGCAGTGGTGTCACGTGGGAAGAAATTAAACTGGGTTGGGGTAATTACAGTTTGCATATTTGTATATACTTGTGATTTATGAGCTTATAAACAGAGTGCACATGTCGTTTAGTTGCTGCAATTCAGAGAGCAAGGGACTGGTATGTAGAGAGAAATGGGTTCAGGTTTAGGGAGAAAAGGAGTAACTGGCCGTAAAACTGGTATGTGAGCAATTCAGACATTCAGTATTCAGATCCACTTTATAGGTCTTTACATGGGTACTTATAATGGACCGGACCAAAGCTCGTACATCATAATTATACGTCATGCAGGCAACTCACCTCCAGCTAATCCACTCGTGAGACAAGGCTGCCACCTTACAGAAAGAGTGGATTTTATGCGTTGTTGTACAGGCAACAGTTCCCTTCACCGTCTTCCTCTTCTTACTCGTGACAGTGATCAGGTGCACACCTAAACATTGGCATCACCAGGTGTGCATGTGGAGCTGCTTGGACTCAAACAATCGCAGGCCAATCAGCTTCATGAAGTTGGGGATCAACCAGATCATGACTGTTAGAAATACTGGCCTAGCTTGTTTTTTTAGACTTCTATTTTTGTTCCTAGTGTGTCCCATCCGAGTATATAACCGAAACTCACCAACGTTTATTAAGTACACAAATTTTTGTTGTCATTCTGTGGATTATAATGAAAAGGAAATGCAAAAAGGAGGAAATCTTTATGGAGCGGAAGCATGCCAAGGGTGGAGCATCATTATATGTTGGATGGGTGATAGTTGACACTAGATAGGTAGGTAGCTACGAGCATTTGTTCTACAATTACTTTTCTAGCAGTGCAACTTTCAGTTGTCAGTAAATACACATAATATAATGCAGTGCATATCCTTTCAGTGATAGAATGTACTCTTATTTCCTTCTCACTTTTTTATGTTGTCTTGTGATTCTAATAACATTTTGTTTCTCTTTTTTGAAATGGTACGGTTTTTTACAATGAGAAATATATATATATATATATATATATATATATATATATATATATGCCATAACGGAGATACGATCTACTTTGGCAGAAGGCTTCATGCTCTTGCAATTCTTTCACAGAGAAATAAAAATAAAACAAAAACCGATCGAGACAGTACTGTAGAAACTTGAAGCACAATGAGACTAATATATGTTATTTGATGCTTGCAAGCTGGAAATATCATGAAGCTAACACATTGCCTCAATTAACAAACTACCGGGTCCTTGCACTCATTTGACCACCACATGTCACACCCGGTTTTAAGAACAAAACCAGGTATACACCATATGTGAGCCCAGGAAGTCAAATCTCACATATAGTTACAAATAAAGGGTAATATCGAAAGACAATGCTTATATATAACGTATAAACATAAAAAACATAACCTTAACGAGCAGACAGCGGAGAGACACTCCGATCTTCAGATGGAGACACCAACTTCACAGGGACAACTGACTGGTTGATCACAAGCCTAACTTCTCCAACTCTTGCAGTCTGGTACCCATCCGGGATTTTTCCAAAGTATTGAAAAGTAAAGCAAGCATAAGTACATCTCGTACTTAACAAATATAACATGGGGTTCATGAGGCTCAAAAAGGCTAACACAGGTTTAACTGCAATCAGCTTTTAGTTGTCACAATTTTAGCATTAGGTAAACGTATGTTATGCTTACCCCAATTAAATCATATGATCACATTAATTCCATCATCGTCATGATAACACTCTCATAAACCAGTATTAAATATTAATTAACTATTTAACCAGCTTTTCTGTGAGTTTTCCGGGCCGCTCGTAACCGTGAGCACGGCTGATATATCAGTTTTACACTCTGCAGAGGTTGTACACTTTACCCGATGAGTCGTGATTCCCGTTTGCCAGGGATAGCTAGTCCCATATCACACTGCCAAGGTGCATGGTTGGGTTTCACTGCGCAGCCTTTCAAAGGTTCGTCTAACAAGTTAGGGCCGCTAGGTTTCATTAGTCAGTCTATGTGATACAACCAGTCCCAGGGATCCACAGTCTGCTGTCCCCCATTTGCGCCACAAGGGTAACCTCTAACAAGCTAGAAAAGGTCCTCATACTGAGCTAAGGTCAGAGCCATATAACTCCCATGGTTGCACTGTATGTCCCAGCTTTTGCTGACAGATAGGCAAGTTTTAATCATCTTACATAAGTCATAACCATTAGTCAATTAATCATGAATCATTAATCAGTGACCGGAGCATGTCGGTTTAAGTTGAGCACTAGCAATATACTACCCAAATGCAAAACATCCCACGGTGACAAGGTGATGGATAACAAGAACTAGGTAATCCTTAATGGCATTCGAATTAGACACATGCACTATGAATTAAGTGATTACGATGAATAGGTAACAAGGATGGTCCCATGCTATACTTGCCTTAAACTCAAGATCCTTCTTCTGTTGACGTGTAGACTTCCAAAGGTTGACTCTTGAACTTTTGACCACGAACTTCTTCTTGATCACCAACGAAAAACTCACCGACTGGACATACGATCATAGCACACCACACAAGCATCCAAAGGCAGTCATGCAAAGCAAACATAGCCTATGATTAGAACAGTACACCAATAAATAAATAAATAAATAAAGAGTTTTGAAAACTGATCTACGATTCGCTACGAACACACAGACGCGAAAATCACGCTAATCGGAGCTATAACGAGAAAGATATGAACTAAACAAGATTAAAGACACTAATTACGAGATTAGATTTAACTCAAATTTTAATTACAGAAAACAGTGGTGAAAGTTATATATTTTGAAAGAACTTTTCGAAATGAATCTAATGCAACTTGAACGGTTCAAAACGGAGTTAAAACAAAGAAGTTATAGGGGTTTAAAGTCAGTGGCAAAGCTGTAAATAAATTGAAATTGATTTTGCAGATTTAAATAAATAAAACGAAATTGGAAATTCGACTGGACTGTGCCTCATTTAGTAGAAAACGCAGGGGCTTGGTTGTAAGTCTGTATAGACTCAGCGAACAGGTCAAGGTGGAGCGCGGGTTTAGGATTAGATAATTATAATGGCTTTTCTGCAAAGTTGCCACCGAAGGGGTATGGAGCTTTGTGAAGCGTTGGATCTGAGATGCGTGGCTGGGATTAGATCGGTGTGAGGTGGGCGGCGCTTTCAACCGGAGTTGGGGGAGGGGTCGGCGACCACGGTGGCGCCATGGCCGGAATCGGCCGGCGCGGCTCGGATTCGAGCTAGAGAGCGGTAGAGAGCGCAGGAGTGGGTCCAATCGGACCAGGAGACTACGGCGAACTCACCCGCGGCGAAGTTGGCGACGGGGACATCTTGGTGGCGGCGTGGGACGCGGCGAGGCGGTGGCGGGGGTTCTGTAAGCAACGGCGAGGAATTGGGCACCGTCCAGAGGAAAAATCAAGGGGATAAAGAGAGGAGTTAGGCTCACTGGATCCAACAGGGGCTCTGTGATGACCTAGCAACGGTGGTGAGGCGGCCAGGGCCGAGTTCAATGGCGGCGGGATCTTAGCGGGCGGCGGAGCTTGCGGCTTGGTCGAACTAGGGCACGAGAGCTCGTGATTTTGGGAAGAACAGAGGCGGCGGAGGGTCGCGAAGCTTTATAGGGGCTCGGGATTAGGCAACAAGGCAAGGAGGAGGCGTAGGCGCGACAGACTCATGCTCGGTGGAGGAGTCCGGTTCGGACTCAAGGAAGACGACGCCTGACAAGAGCGGACCACCGGTCAGCGAGATGGGAGGGAGGTGCAGCGCGCGTGCGGTGGGGACGCGCCGTCAGTGGTAGCAGGGCGAGGCGAGCGTGCTTGCAAGCGCGCGGCGCGGAGCGAACTGGGCCGGGGCGAGTCAGCCCAAGCAAGAGGGAGAAGGGAGAGGCGCGCGCGGCCCGCGGCTGGACTTGCGGAGGGGTGTGAGGAAACGGCCGGCTGGGCCGTTTCGGGCCGCGCGGGAGGGAGGGGTCAAGCCGAGCAGGCCAGCTCGGGCCGAAAGCAAGGAGGGAGGAGGGGAAAAAGAGAATAACTTTTTCTTTTATTTCAAACCTTTTTCAAAACATTTTGAAATCCTATTTGAATTCCTTTCAAACTTTTGATTTGGATCTTTGAGGAGGAACAAAAATTTTTGAAGCTTTAACTTTTCCAAACTTTTTGAAGAACAAAAATGTCTTTATTTTCAAACCCTTTCGAGAAATTCATTTTTAAAATGTTTTTAAACCATTTTGATCCCAATTTGAATTTTAACCAAAACCACACATCACAAAAACTCAAATGCACCAACATAAATGCACAAACATGTTTCTAAACCCTAGGATAAATTTTAATTTAGAGAAAATTTTTATTTACCTACATTTTATGAGCACAGAAATTCATAAATAAATCATTTTAACTCTAATTCAAGAAACACAAATTTCAGGGTGTGACACCACATGGATAAGAACAGATCATGTCTCTCCCCTAATTTGAAATTTCGCGCTTGAGACTCCTCTTTTTTCTATCCCGGTGCGTTCCCATCCTAATATCCAGACATCATCAATTATGGTTACAAATAAGGTAAATAAGAATTTTTGTGAATTTCTTCCACAATCCTATGAAAATTAATTGTGTGGGTATGCAGAGGAAAGGCGAAGTGGCAGTAGTGTGCCAAGGGTGGAGCTTCTTATATGATGCAGCAATAAATATATACATGTATGTATGAGTTACAAATACATATTTATGTTTTGGCAATCACATGTTTTTTTCCCTTGACGATCCATATATCAATAATACTAACTAATACTGTTAGATTAAAAATTTATATTCATCACATCATGAGACTGTATTTCTCTGTTGGTTGCATGTTTTAATCAAGAACTTTTGAGGCTTGTGGGTTTTGAGATTCCAGTAGCATGTGTTGATGGATAAAAAAAAGCACAATTATCTGATATTTAGCACAATCATTCATCTGATTCGGTACATTCACGAAGATTCCAGGCACAATCATTCATGTGATATTTAGCACAATTATCTGGCTTTTGAGATTGCAGACTGACAGTAATAGTTGGCCAACGATTATAAACACCTGAGATCAATACACAATACAGACTGGTTGGCACATCTGTCTCTTTCATTTTATTCTTCACACGTTCATAGTCTAAGAGCAAGGTTCGGATTCTGTTTTCTGGATTCCTTCGTCACTTTTTTGAAATGCAGATGAATCATGTTTTCTCTCACTCCTCCAGTTAATCCACCCCAGCTTCATCCCACAAATCACAGGCAGATCAACTTCGTGAAGTTGGGCTCTGCAATTGCCATCAATGTGACCATGTCTGTTAGAAATACCACTCGTGCTACTCAAACTCCTATATTTTCTATCCCAGTGCATCCCATCCCTGCAGTAATATGAGGACCTCGTCAATGGTTATTAGGTAGACGAATTTGCTCAGCATTCTTCAACCATCCCATGAAAATTGTTAATTTGTGCAGGAGCAAAGAAAAAGAGGTAAGCATGGAATGTCTACGGTGGAGCGTACGTGTGGCATGCAGGGCGATCTAAGGTGGAGCTTCTTATATATGTTGGATGGGGGTGATATTGGTAGAATATTTGTTCTACTACTATTAACATGCTCCGTATAATATAGAATGGAGTAAACATCAAGTAGAATTTTATTCAAATCGGAGTCGATACCACAGGGAACATAAAACAGAGGACCTCAACACTAGTACACTACCCTCCATTCAATATAAGGCATTCAGTCGTTGCCATGTGACAGTATATTAGATGGATCCTATATATACATGATAAGCTCTCTTTCACTACTGTGAGTGTCACATGTGGCAAATAGTTGTTCAAGTTTTCTTCTTAACCGTTTCGTTTCGGTTCAACACACTATATTGTCCTGGGGCAGTATATTTGCCCTATATTGTCCTGGGGCAGTATATTGTCGTGGGGCAAGGACATGTGACAGTTTAAAAATCCCTACCAAATAGGCTAGGGCCTTCAATGCAACAAATTTGAATAAGATTAATTATTATCAATATGGGCCTTCTAGGATGAGAAATGGATAACAAAGATATGGATTTAGAGCGTCGACTTTGGCCATATGGTTGGCTAAAGGAATCTCCATCACAGTTATATGGTTGGTTAAAAACAAGAAATTCCAATCTTATTCAAGATTAATCAGCATTTGTATTTTGTAAGTTTGACGTTTGTGGCGTGTTCTATCTTGCTTTTCGTCCCTTAATATAACTAAGTGTAGCTTTCCTGTGTTTGCGAGAAAAAAAATGATATGGAATTTAGATGTGAACCAATATGGATTTGTCCATACCCTCCCAGGTATAGCCATGCTCCACTGTTTATTTTTTCATGGTGGCCATGTTATTGCAGCCAGCTCCACTACTACAGAAAGGGCCTTTAGCCCCGGGTATCCCAACTGGGGTTAAGAATCCGGGACTAAAGGTCCCGGCCTTTAGTCCTGGGTGCTTTCAACCGGGGCTAAAGGTCCAGGGAGGAAAAATAAATATGTGTTGTGTGAGATTCGAACTCAGCACATCTCGCCTCAGGCACGCTTACCAACTGAGCTGCGCAACCCACGTGATGTAGTTCTGGACGTTTTCCTTTTGAATCCACTCGTGAAGGACCTTTAGCCCCGGTTGCTAACACCAACCGGGACTAAAAGGGTTACCCTTTAGCCCTGGTTGGTGGTACCAACCGGGACTAAAGGTCCAGGACCTTCAGTTCCGGTTGGTAATACCAACCAGGACTAAAGATTCACCTTTAGCCCCGGTTGGTAATACCAACCGGGACTAAAAGTCTTTAGCCCCGGACGCAAATTTTTACCGAGACTAAAGCTCAGTTGATAGCTCGATCCTCTGAGGTAGTGAGTTTTCTACATCAGAGAAATGTCGGGCGCACATACCACCGTCCCTCCATGCAGTGGTGGAGCATGGGAAGAAATTAGGGGGGGGGCTACACTACCGGAAACGCCCTCTTTGCCGAGAGTTTTGGCTTTGCCGAGGGCTAAATCTCGGGCACTCGGCAAATAATGTCTTCGCTAGAGTTCCAGATTTGGCCCTCGGCAAAGATTTCTTTGCCGAGGGCCAAAAAGAAGGCCCTCAGTAAAGAGGTCTTTGCCGAGGGCGGTAAAGACCTCTTTGCTGAGGGCCTTCCTTTTGACCCTCAGTAAAGAAATTTTCAAAATACATTTTGAAGCACAAATTTAACTTAAATGAACAAGTTTTCTACTATAAAGTTGTATAACTTTTTAAGATCTACATAGTTTATATTGGTAATTTTTTTAGTTAACAAATTGATTGTAATATTGTTCACAAAATCTATATGTCTCTAACAACTTTTAAGAAACTACTAGGTAGAGAGATATATAAGATTTGTGAACAATGTTAGAGCCATCACGTCGGATGAACAAATGACCAAACATCCAAAATAAAGTTTATAGATCTTGAGAAGTTACATTTGAATTACAAAAAATCAAAATACGAATCTTTTAAATGATCTCGGATGGAAAAACGCTCAAAATAAAGTTTGTAGATCTCAAAAGGTTATGAAACTTTATAGTTGACAACTTTTTTATTTAAGTTCATCTTGCCATACTAAACCTATGTTTGAATTTCAAAAATGCAAAATACGAATTTTTAAATGACCTCGGATGGAAAAACATCCAAAATAAAGTTTGTACACCTCAAAAAATTATAAAACTTTGTAGTTGACAACTTTTTATTGCTAAACCTACGTTTGAGTTTCTCAAATTTGAAATTCAAATTTTGTAAACGATCTCGGATGGAAAAATTTCTTAAACAAAAAGTGTAGATCTCAAAAGGTTATGAAACTTTGTAGTTGACAACCATTTGATTTGAATTCGTTTAGGGTCTCAAAAAAGTAATTTACACTCGGTTTGATATAGAAAATTGCTTATAGCCATATATGATGGTGTAGTGTAGTGGTTAAGACAGAAATGGTGCGAGAGAGGAATAAAGTTCGAATCCCCATCGTCGCAATGTAGTGCTATAAAATTCTAGAAAAAGGAATAGTGGGTCCCTCCAAATAAAAAAAATATCTATTATTTTTGGGGTTTTTTTTTCTTTTTTATCTAGCCCTCGGCAAAGCCTTTGCCGAGTGCCCCTCTTCGCCAACTTAAAATTTTGCGAGGACTCTTTGCCGAGGGCTGCCCTCGGAAAAGCCTTTGTCGAGGGTTTTTGGGCCTCAGGCTATGCCCTCGGCAAAGAACCAGAGTCCAGTAGTGCGAATTCCATTATGCATTTGTATACTTGTGAATTGTGATTATGAACTTGTTAACAGAGATGAACTAGTGCACATGACAGTTGCTGCAATTCAGAGCAAGGAGGCGAGCAGCCAGCAGCACATGAAACAAAGTACCAAGTCTGCATGACAATATGAGCACCAGCTAGCTACACATGCACACAGACTCGACGGCTGGATGATTGGATGGCTGGGAAGTTAATGTTAGATCCGAATAGATCTCTAACAGTGAACTGACACAGGATTAACTGAACAGTGCATTATCGTAGGCTTAAGATGCATAACAGTAAAGGTGAAAGACGATAGAGTTAGGGTTTCAACCATCTCCGCCCTTGGAGCTCGATCCAGTGTCCGCCATGGGAAAGCCGGACTGAAGAAGTGCTCGTCGTAGTAGAGGAGTGGCGCAGTCGGGGTCGAGGCAGTGGCGGTGGAGAAGGGCTTCCCGTCACTTGCTGTGATCCCTGGATCGGATTAGGGTTGGGAATGTCGATGAACCTCGTGTCCAGTGCCCCGGCCCCCACCTCCCTTTTATATACCGTAGTGTGACAGGGGCCCTCCAACCATTAGTGTGTTGGGCTCCCCGATCAGGAGCGGATCAAGTTAGATATGGACCGTTGGGCCCAATAACTAGGGAGATCAATACTAACATTCTCCCCCTTGATCTCCTAATAACTTATCTTACTCTTAACTTAAATACTCAACTTATTTGGCTCTATCCCATTATAGAGAAATGCGTCGAGCGCGTCTCGTCGTCACAACCAAGCGTCGTTGGACTTGACGGCTACAATACATCTCTCTAATTTGAAACAGAGTTCTAACTGGGCCCTAAGTGTTCAGGGATCATAGGCTTTCCCTTAACCCCATGCCGGCTACGTGTCTTCTAAACACGTTGGGTGGTAAGCCTTTTGTCAACGGATCCGCTAACATCTTATCTGTACTTATATGCTCAAGACTAATGACATGATCCCGAACTTTATCTTTCACAACATAGTACTTAATGTCAATGTGTTTGGCAGCACCACTTGACCTATTGTTGTGAGCATATTCAACTGCAGGATTATTATCACAGTATAACTTAAGTGGTTTCTGAATGCTGTCTACCACTGCTAATCTGGGTAAGAACTTCTTAAGCCAGTTCACCTGCCCCGAGGCCTCATAACATGCCACAAACTCTGCATACATTGTGGATGATGTAACGAGAGTTTGTTTGGAGCTTTTCCACGATATAGCCCCACCTGCAAGGGTGAAAATATACCCCGAAGTGGATTTTCTTTCCTCCCCCGCATAATCTGAATCTGAGAACCCCACTATCTCAAGGGAATCTGATCTCTTATAGGTTAGCATGAAGCCTTTTGTGCCCTGCAAATAACGCAAGACTTTCTTTACTAATTTCCAGTGCTCTATGCCTGGATTTTTCTCATATCTGCCAAGTAACCCGGTAACAAAAGCTATGTCAGGGCGAGTACAAATTTGAGCATATTGTAAACTTCCGACAGCGGATGCGTAAGGAACTGATCTCATTTGCTCGAGCTCTATCTGATTCTTGGGGCACTGATGTTCCCCATACTTGTCGCCCTTGACTATGGGTGCAGGTGACAGGCTGCACTTATGCATACTATATTTCTTAAGAATCTTATCTATGTATGCATTCTGAGACAAACCTAATACATCTTTGCTTCTATCACGGTGAATCTCTATCCCCAGAACAAAAGAGGCCTCACCGAGATCCTTCATATCAAAATGTGAGGATAAGAACTTCTTTGTTTCCATTAGCAGACCGACATCATTGCTTGCCAGCAAAATATCGTCCACATATAGAACCAAGAAGATGAACTTACTATTCTTAAACTTTGCGTACACACAATTGTCCTCAACATTAGCTTTAAACCCAAAACGTCTTATGGTGTTATCAAACTTCAAGTACCACTGTCTCGAAGCCTGTTTTAACCCATAAATGGACTTTCTTAGGCGACATCCCATTTCTTCTTTTCCTTCCACAACAAAACCTTTCGGTTGTGCCATGTAAACATCTTCTTCAAGATCCCCATTAAGGAATGTCGTCTTAACATCCATTTGATGCAACTCTAAGTCATAATGTGCCACTAGCGCCATTATTATTCTAAAAGAATCCTTACATGAGACAGGAGAAAAAGTCTCATTGTAATCAATTCCTTCTCTTTGGGTAAAACCCTTTGCCACAAGTCGCGCCTTATATCTCTTAATATTCCCTTGGGAGTCACATTTGGTTTTGTAGACCCATTTATAGCCTACTGTCTTGGCTCCTTTAGGAATTTCCACTAAATCCCAAACATTGTTGGAATCCATGGATCTTAGCTCATCTTTCATAGCTTCTAACCACTTATCTAAGTGCTCGCTTCTCATGGCTTGTTCATATGTAGTGGGATCATCCTCCATATGAAACTCTTCGGTCTCATAGACTTCATAATCATCTGATATAGCTGATCTTCTAACTCTATGTGACCTTCTAATGTTCTCATTATTTGGCGCCATTTGGGGTTGTTGTTGTTCTTCCCCATGCACGACAGGTGGTTCTAATGGCTCCTGAAGGACAGGTTCCAGATTCTCATTTTCTGTCGGCAAGGGAGGCTCAACAACAGGCGCTGGCACTACAGTGCTTGACACCGTTGGCGCAGCAATAACAGGTAGCATGAAGAATGGTTCCTGAAACATCGGAGTAGGGGCGTGAACCCGTTTTTCCTCTAAGTTAACTTCTTGAACCACCTTGCTCCTCCTTATCACATCATGTTCTAAAAACTCAGCATGTCTTGTTTCTACAAACTTTGTATGCCTGTCAGGGCAATAAAAGCGGTAGCCTTTCGATCTGTCTGGGTAGCCAATGAAATGGCAACTAACAGTCTTAGGATCTAATTTTCCTGAATTTGGGTTAAAGACTTTAGCCTCAGCTGGACAGCCCCACACCCTTAAATGCTTAAGTGAGGGTACTCTGTCTGTCCATAACTCATACGGTGTTTTAGGCACCGACTTACTGGGTACACGATTAAGGATATGAATGGCGGTTTTTAATGCCTCCATCCACAAACTTATCGGTAAAGTGGAGTAACTGACCATGCTTCTTACCATATCCATCAGGGTACGGTTTCTTCTTTCGGCCACTCCATTTTGCTGAGGCTCTCCTGGCATTGAATACTGAGCAACTATGCCATGCTCCTGAAGGAACTTCGCAAAAGGTCCTCGAACTTGACCATACGGGGTATGTCGCCCATAGTATTCTCCACCACGATCTGATCTTACTATCTTAATTTTCTTATTGTGTTGATTTTCTACTTCTGCCTTAAATATCTTAAACTTATCTAAAGCTTCTGATTTTTCTTTAATCGGATAGATGTAGCCATAACGTGAGTAGTCATCAGTGAATGTTATAAACGAGTCATAACCATCCACACTCATGACGGGAAACGGTCCACATATGTCGGTGTGGATTATTTCTAAAGTCCCCGCACTTCGTTTGGCATTTTTCTTAATTTTCTTAATGTACTTACCTTTAATGCAATCAACACATTGATCTAATTTTGATAGTTCTAATGGCGGAAGAATTTCAGTCTTGACTAATCTATCAATTCTCCCCCTCGAAATGTGGCCTAATCTACAATGCCACAATTTCGAAGAGTCAACCTGAATATTCTTACGCTTTCTACTTACATTCATAGACGAGGAAGCAATCTTATTCTCAGAACTTATAACATTAACATTCTCAGAGATGGATAACAAATAAAGTTTGTCTTGTCGGAAGGCAAGACCAACACACTGATTATTAAATAGTATCTTACACTTGCCATCTCTAAAATGACAAGCCAATCCATCATCATCTAACTTAGACACACTTATTAAGTTTCGATGCAAAGAAGGAACATAGAGTACATCATGAAGCCTAAGTACAAAACCATTTACTAATTCTAATGATACGTCTCCAATGGCTTGGACGTCGGCTTGTACTCCATTAGCCACCTTAATGGTTCTTTCTCCTCTTTGCAGGGTCTTCCTCGTAGCGAATCCCTGAAAAGAATTAGCAACATGAGTAGTTGCACCTGAATCAACCCACCAAGTGGATTTGTCATAACTTAGAAACAAGGATTCATCTACAAATGTAGTAATATCCTCACCATTCTTACTCAGGAACTTCAGGAACCCAGGGCAATCTTTCATCCAATGCCCCCTTTCCTTGCAGTACATGCACTGATCTTTGTCTACAGTGATCTTCTGTCCCTTCTGGGACTGAGGCTGAGTTGGGAACTGTGGCTGAGTTTGGAACTGAGGGTGAGATTGGAACCGAGGGGCCTTTCCCTTGGCATTAGCATTGGAGGATGAGCTGCCATCCCACTTTGGTTTCCCTTGTGGTTTAGCATTCTTATTAAAAAACTTTCTCTTATTATCCTTCACATAGAGAGCAGAGTCCCCATGTGAAGCCTTAATACGCTCTTCCTCTTGCACACACATACTAATGAGCTTGTCCATGTTCCAGTCATCAGGCAACATGTCGTAATTGACACAAAAAGTGTCAAACTCACTTGGCAGTGAGGCAAAAATCATGTGAATGACAAATGGATCAGGTAACTTAATTTTCATGTACTCAAGCTTAGCTGCTATGGTGCTCATTCTAAGTATGTGGTCTCTAACGCCACCACCATTGTATTTCTTATTGCATAGCTCTTTGATAAGAGCACTTGCCTGAGACTTAGTAGTTCCATGGAACTGATTCTTAACATGTTCTAAATACTCAGCAATGGTGGGTGTCTCAGGGATAGACCCTCTGATAGGCTCTGAAATCGTAGCCTTAGCTAAAGTGAGACATTTCTTATTGGAATTGTCCCATTGCCTTTTCTCTAAGTCATAGGATATCCTCTTATCAGCATGATCCCTTTTGCGTGTCGCAAAAGCGGCATCTTCCTCATTCTCCTCTCTCACTGGCTCCTCTGGAGCAACGGGACACGGTGAAGAGAGAGCAAGGTCATTGTTCGTCATGACCAAGGCTAACTCAAGCTGCTCACGCCACTTCTTATAGTTGTTCGCGGTCAGAGGAGGGATCTGGGCGATCCAGTTGATCCCTGAAAACCATTGACAGAATAGTGAGATATTTTAACACAAATAATATTTTATCCATAAAATTGCATGTTTTAAAACAACGTTGGTCAGTATTAAAACATACAATTCCTTCTGCATTATTTATACATCATCGTTGGGCAGAAAATAGAAATAATGCATAAATATGATGAAACTAAAACATTTATAATATTGATATAATCAACGTTGGTCAAAATATAACAATATTACAAATTTTCTGAATATCTAAATTTAATAATTGTTCTAACAATTAAATTCTCCCGTTGGTTTGAATTTAATTAAAGAACAAAAAATAAACTTTGCAGCGGAAAACGTGACTGAATAAACTTATACTTATTTTCTGATATTTTCTGGAAATTTATTCCGTTGGTTCAAAATTTGCAGATATATGAACTTAAAATTTGTCTAAAACTAGTGTTGACTGCTCTGAAAAACGAAAACTACTTCTCAGTTCTTAATGGGCCAATAGTGAGCAAAGTGGTCCAACAAACAAATTGGCCCTGCAGTCATTCTGATTAATTCAAAAAATAAATGAAATTCGGCCCGGTCGAGTAAAAGGCCCGCAGCCAAGAGGCCCAACGGCCAGCTCCGCCCGCGGCCTGCTCCGCGCGCGCGGACGCGCTCCCCCTTCCTGGGCCGGACCTGGCCCGGAGGCGCTCGACCGTCCATCTGATCGGATGGTCAGCCGTGATCCTCGCGCGAGCAAAACGGCGCCGCCGGCTGCTCCCCCAAACCCTAATCTCATTCTCCCCTTTCTTCTCCACCCTTTCCTCGACGGCGCTCGCGGCCCAGGGAGGAGAGCAAGGCGGAGACGGCGCCGCCGCAGAGCCCCTAGCCGGCGAGCGCGCTCGCCCTTGGCTGAGCGCGCCGCCATCTAGCAGCTTCGCGGGCGATGCCGGTGTTCGTCCCGCGCGCCGGCGAGACGGCGCCGCGAAGCCGATTCCTGTGCTTCGGCGGTGGCGGGACGGGATTCCAGGTTGGTACCCCTCCTCCCCTTCTCCCGCCGCTCTGATTAGGGTTGGATCGGGTCCTCCCCTCTGAGTTCTTGTCATTAGGGTTAGGGATTCCCCGATCCAAAAACCGGATCGGTCGCTTCTTGTCACACCCGGTTTTAAGAACAAAACCAGGTATACACCATATGTGAGCCCAGGAAGTCAAATCTCACATATAGCAACAAATAAGGGGTAATATCGAAAGACAATGCTCTTATATAACGTATATAAAACAAAAGAACATAACCTTAAAGAGCAGACAGCGGAAAGACACTCCGATCTTCAGATGGAGACACCAACTTCACAGGGAACAACTGACTGGTTGATCACAAGCCTAAGCTTCTCCAAAGCTTAACTCTCTGAGGTGTGGGGAAAAGCAAGAGTGAGTCCATGTCGAACTCCACAAGTATAACAACAAGTGATATAGATCCCAAGTTTCATGATCAATGTAACATAAATAATGAATAGCATAAAACGGTAAATAATGAACATGTTAACCAACATAAGTCATAAATGTAAAAGTCTTCAAGGCCGCTCGTATCCTTGAGCAAGGCTGATATATCAGTTTAATAAACTTTGCGCAAAGGTGTACACTTTCACTGCGAGACGTGAATTGCCCTTTTACCCGAGGTGATCAGCCTCTTAACTCACTTCCAAGGAAAGTCGGCAGGGTTCACGATGAAGCCTTTCAAAGGTTCGTCTAACAAGTTAGGGCCGCTAGGTTTCCTCATCAATAAGCATGAATCTCCCCTCCAAGCAGTGACTAACCAAAGAAAATGCACCAACTTGGTCGGCCAAGACCATACAGATCGGAGCCCCTCTTGCGCCTTTCGGTAACCTCTAACAAGCTAGAAAAGGTCCTTATACTGAGCTAAAGCCAGAGCCATATAACTCCCAACAGTTGCACTGTAAATCCCGAAGGTGCTCGTACAGATAATTTCTTAAGTTGCTAATAAGCCATTTTTATCATCCGATGCATACATTAATTAAGTAACATGATCATGATTGCGAAAAGAACACTTGATTGCTATACTTGCCTTAAACTCAAGATCCTTCTTCTGTTGACTTATATACTTCCAAAGGTTGACTCTCGATCTTGAACTCTTGGTCACGAACTTCTTCTTGATCACCAACGTACAACTCACCGACTGGACATACGATCACATAATACCACACATGCATCCAAAAGCAATCATGCAAAAGCAAACATAGCCTATTATTAGAACAGTACATCAAACATAAGAAAACAAGGTAAAGAGTTTTGGAAACAAATCTACGTGCCACTACGGTCACACAGACGCGAAGATCACTCTAAACGGAGTTATAACGAGAAAGATACGATCTAAACAAGATTAAAGATACTAATTACTAGATTAGATTTAACTCAAATTTTAATTTCAGAAAACAGTATTGAAAGTTATATATTTAGAAAGAACTTTTCGAAACGAACCTAACGCAAGTTGAACGGACTAAATCGGAGTTAAAACGGAGAAGTTATAAGCTTTTGAAATCTGATGGCAAACTTGTAAATAAATCAAACTTGATTTTCGCAGATAAAACGAAATTGGAAACTGGCTGGACTGCGCCTCATTTAGAAGAAAACGCAGGGGCTAGATTGAAAGTTTTCCAAGACACATGAAATAGTGCTGGTTGGACCGCGGGTTCAGACCTAAATATTTGGGGGACTCTTTAGCAAAGGTGACAAACGAAGGGGTATCGAGTGATTCCGAGCGCTAGATCCAGAATGGACGGCTCGAATTAGATCAGGGTGAGACCGGCGGCGCTTTCGCCGGGGAGAAAGAAGGACGCGGCGGCTCCATGGCCGGAAGGCGGCGGCGCGGCTCGGGATTGCGCTACAGAGCGGTAGAGGCCTCGGAAGTAGGTCCAATCGAAAGAGGAGAACAAAGCGGACTCACCAGTGGTGATGATGGCGTCGGTGAGGTCTCTGTGACGGCAGATTGCGCGGCGAGGCGGACAGCGGGGGCGCTGCAACGACGGCGAGCACGGGTTAACGCGAAACCAGGGGAAAACAGAGGGGAAAAAGGTGTAATGGCTTCGCGTGACCAAGACGAAGCTAGATAGGAACCTTGCGACGGCTGGAACTCGTTGAAGCGTCGGGTTGACGACGGCGGATCGACGGCGGCCGCGGAGTTCGTCGCGGGAGCGAATTAAAGCACGAGAGCAGAAGCTTGATGCGTGGGGAGAGGCGGCGGTCTCCGGGGAATCTATTTAAGGGGGTTGGCTAGGTTGATTAGGCAAGCGAGGTCACGTGCCAGGATTGGAGTCGGGCTCGGTTTCGGGTGTCCGCCATGAACACGAGCAGGGAGGGGAAGGTGGGACACTGACAGGCGGGGGGTGCGCAGTCAGCGACGGGAGGAGCGGCGGCGCGCTGCGCGCGGGTGCCAAGCTGGGCCGAGGCGCGGGAGCGGCGACCCTCGGGCGAGACGGAAGCGGCTACGCACGCGAGGCTGGACCCTCGGGCGAGACGGAAACGGCGATGCTCGCGCGAGGCTGAACCCTCGGGCGAGACGGAGACGGCGATGCTCGCGCGAGGCTGGACCCTCGGGCGAGACGGAAACGGCGATGCTCGCGCGAGGCTGGACCCTCGGGCGAGACGGAAACGGCGATGCTCGCGCGAGGCTGGACCCTCGGGCGAGACGGAGAAGGCTACGCGCACGCGAGTGCGGCGCCGAGGCTGAACCCTCGGCTCGGCGCGGGGCTGCGGCGCTGCGCAGGGCGGCTGGGCCGGCGGAGCGGCGCTGCGCGCAGGCGTTGGGCCGGGCGGCGGCCCACGCGGGCGACAGAGAGAGAGGGGAGAGGGGAGAGCAGGCCGACGAGAGAGAGGGAGCGGGCCGGCCAAGCTGGCTCGGGCCAGAAGGGAGAAAGGAGGAAGGGAGAGAAGGAAAATTGTTTTCCAATTTCAGATTTGATTTTTCAAATGCATTTTCAAATCCTTTTTGAATTCAAACAACTTTTGATCTAAAACCACACATCACAAAAATGATATATGCACCAGCATGAATGCACAAACATGTTTCTAAACCCTAGGATAAATTTTAATTTATAGAAAAGTTTTATTTCTCTATATTTTATGAGCACAAAAATTCATAAATAAACCATATTAATTCTAATTTAAGAAATGCAAATTTCAGGGTGTGACAAATCTACCCCCCTTAAGAGAATCTCGTCCCGAGATTCGAAAGAGACTCAGAGCACTGGAGAGAAACGAGAAAAGATCTTGATAACACTTTCACTTCACACTTGCATACTAAACTTATCAAACCACTGATGTTTCACGATCATAACTTGTGTACAAGGATTCCATGAAAAAAATCATTACACTTGATTATCCCAAACTTGTCTTGCTCGCTAACTTGATTGGCTTACAACTCAAAGAGATGTGGAAACTTGATCTGCAGTTGTTCCTTCGTATTGATATCTGAAAACTCACAGTCCACTTTACTGTCCTCCATGGGTACCCCTTCTAATGGGTCATTCTCGTATTCCTCAAGTACAGGATGAAAACCTTGATACTCAATTCTTTCACCTGTCGGTGTTGTTAGAAGCACCAAACCTTGGGCATACTTAACCACTCCTTTACAAGCAGATAACCAACCCTTTCCAAGGATAACATCCATTTCCATCAACTTCAAAACAGTAAGGTTTGCCTCAAAGTTTACTCCATTTATGTCAAGGCTAACTTTTGGGCATATGTGGTTTGCTTTCATTTCGCCTTCTAGAGAGTTAACTATCACTGGTTTTCTCATTGGAAGCATAGTCATCCTATGTTCTTGTACATACAGGCTAGAGATAAACGAGTGTGAAGCTCTAGGATCAAACATCACAATGGCGGGAGCAGAGTTTACTTGAATGAAACCATACACGACTTCCTTAGCCCCTTGTTTGTTAATCATATACACATGATTTAACATTCCTTGGATGTAGTTTCTTTTTACTTTACTTCCTAGCTCCTGATTCTCCTGTTCTTGTATTTGATGTGGTTCGTCATCCTGACTTTTATTGCTCTCCATAAACTTCTTATGACAGTCATACTCATAGTGATTAACCTCATCACAATCGTTACAACCCTCACTAGTGGGAGTATTAATCTTCGTCATGGTGTCACTAGGAGGTGACAGACATGGCTCTTGGGAATTGGAGTGAAGTACTTCATCATTGGATTGCTGATACTGATGGAGTTCATGAGGAGGTTCAAGATTCCACTGATCACTTGATTCCTGGTTCCATTGTTGGAATTCTGGTGCATGAGCGTAGGGGTGGTGTATGTTGCTACCTACAGATTGGCTTTCTCTTTTCCTTTTCTTCTCCTCCATCTCTCGACGCTTGTTCTCTATCACAATTGCTCTGTCCACCAATGTTTGATAGTTGGCATATTCAACCGTCATCAGTTGTAATTGCAAACCATCATTGAGTCCTTTCAGAAAGCGCTTCTGCTTCTTAGCATCACTATTCACTTCTTCCAGCGCATAGCGTGACAACTGGGTGAACATGTCATGATACTCACACACTGACATAAATCCTTGCTTCAAGTTGAGGAATTGCTCTTCCTTAATCGCCACTATTCCAGCTGGAACATGGTAAGATCTAAAAGCATTCTTGAATTCTTCCCAACCAATTTGATTCTTATTTGTATGTTCAAACTGGAACGATTCCCACCAATCTAATGCAATTCCTTGAAGTTGGCCGGAAGCATAAAGCACCTTCTCATGGTCATCACACTGTGTTATGTCAAGTTGTCGTTCCACAGTTCTAAGCCAGTCATCAGCTTCTATTGGGTTGCTAGTATGAGAGAATGTCGGTGGGTGTCCTTTCATAAATTCACCACGCTTGTCAATAGGTGGTTCTTGATACTGATTGTGTAACACATTTTGAGCAATGGTCTGTAATAGTTGAGTCTGCATTGTCAAAACTTGCTCTATAGCTGAAGGATTTGATGGCGGTGGATTAGAGTTGTGAGCATTCCCTGTAGCATCATCGTAGTCATTTCTCCTGGTAGCAACCATCTGTTTTTCAACATGTATGTGTTAGGATTCAGCTCTTCATAACACACTCAACCATAGCTTCATGAGACGACAAGACAAGGTTGATATAGCAAGAGAGACAAGAGAAGACTCATCCATGACTGATTCTTCCGATTAAAACACTAGATAGTAAGAAACTTCATCTTGAAAACGGTCCAAGGTTAACTTCATCATGGCTACCCCCCTTAAGAAAAGATCAACTAGAGAACATATAAGGGTAGCTTGCATATTATTTCCAGCATGTTGACAGGCATAACCAACTTCTCATGTCCCGGAAAAATTCATATGTAAAGGTAAGAACAGGAATTCTGAAATTTCTCGCGAGTAGCAAAACAGCAGTGCAGTAAAACAGCCATAACTCGAGCTCTGTTTATCCAATGAAGTTGCAGTTTACCTTCCTGGAAAGCTTATGAAATCCTCTACAACTTTCATGTAGAACACTTTTCCAGATTCAGTAGTTAAGGTCGTCGAAAACAGCAGACAACAGTAACTGTTCCAGATTCCAAACAGCACAGATGCATCAACTTGTGAATTTTATAACTCCAAAATCATAACAGCTATCAGGGTGGTTCTTGCGCTCAGAGAAAGATCATGAAGTCTACTTGTGTCCAGAATTGTTCCATGATTTTTTTTTTGAACATCCATAAACTGAGATATAAGCTGATAAAGACAGACTGCTCCGAAAGGATAGGATAGAGGGAACAGAAGAAACAGAAACCCAACCTTCTATGCATGACACCTATGAACTAAACCTAAATGAAATTGTGAGGAAACCCACAAAATCATTGCACTCATTACAAAGATGCAAAACAAACATTATCATAAGGACAAACAACATACATCACAGGTTCACAAGCCACACATGGGTCAAGGACTTGACTTAACTTCGTTACTAATGTTTTATTACATAAGGGCTCAAGAACTACTAGCACACGATACATCTGCAAGAACATCAAGGATAGCTTTTCTTGTACACTCTTCATCTATCAACTGCTATCAGGGACTTTCTTTGCATCAGGCACTGACATCACTTGTTGGTGACTATTCTGTAGTGACTGGGTTGTGGCTACTTCCTTGAGTCGGTTGTTGATCTTTTTGGGGCAGGAGCTTACGTAGTGTCCTTCCTGTCGACAATGATAACATCTTCCTTTGGTTGGATCCGCTGCAGTAAAAGTGTTGTTCGATGTGCTGCCATCTTGCTGACTCAGAGGATTGACTTTTACCAGTTTATTCTGCTTCTTAACTCGCTTCCGTGGCTGGAACTCTTTGTAGGTGATTGTCCATCCATCTATGCAAACCTCATGTGGAAAGTTCTTAACTGGAGGAGCTTCTAGATGCTGCTGATCTAGGCTGGTCTGAACAAGAGTTGAAACTGGATGTGATACTGGAGTAAAACTCAACGGTGACTCGAATGAATTTGCTTTCCTTTTCTTATCTTCCTTGACTACACCACTTGGGTTCACTTTGACCTCATCCTTGGTTGACTTCTTTTGAAGACAAGAATTCCCATAATGCTTGCAACAAAAACATCGATCCTGAACCTCTTGAATCTTACTGCTGCTATCTTCCAACAGACCTGTTTCACATTCATTGGGTGATAACGGCATACCTCGATATTCAATCCTTTCGCCTGATAGTGTTCTTAAAAACACTGAACGCCGGGAATAATTGACCTCACTTTTACGACCCCTTAACCATCCTTGTCCAAGGATAACATCGATTCCGGAAAGTTCCAAAACATTAAGCTTTACTATGAACTCACTCTCCTCTATCTGGACTCTAACATCTCGGCATACACGGTTTGTCTCAACTTCTCCAGTTGGTGTACGAACTACTATGAGCTTCTTTGTTGGCCATTCCCTTATCTTCAGGCGAGCTACAAACTTGGCAGAGATGAACGAGTGCGAAGCACTAGGGTCAAAAAGAACCATGGCAGTTACTGAATTGACTGGGATCATGCCATACACTGCTTTCTTTGCTCCATGAATAGTGGTCATATCCACATGCCTCAACTTTCCATAAATGTAATCTTGCTCCACTTCAACACCTGGTAACTGTTCTTTATGGCTTCCTTCCATGTTGGTTGGTCCGTGTGTTGCGTTTTGCTGTTGCGTCATTCTTCCCAGGTCTTGACTTTGCATAGCGATCAGCTTCTGTTTGTTAACTGCGGTCAGAGACGACATAGCTTGGTCATCGATCCGTCTACTTAGATAGAGGAAAATTTTCAAAAGTGATTCAAACCAAGGAGTGAAGGTGAGAGCAACATTTAAAATTTGAGCAACAAGGAGGAGATAAATAACAAGGGTAGAAGATACAATAAAGAAGAAAATATCAAGGTTGATAGAACAGGGGTTCTATAGAAATTTTTAAAACTTTAAAACGACCAGTTTCTAACTAGGCTTGCGTCCTACAGTCAGCATTGCTCTGATACCACTTTGTCACACCCGGTTTTAAGAACAAAACCAGGTATACACCATATGTGAGCCCAGGAAGTCAAATCTCACATATAGCAACAAATAAGGGGTAATATCGAAAGACAATGCTCTTATATAACGTATATAAAACAAAAGAACATAACCTTAAAGAGCAGACAGCGGAAAGACACTCCGATCTTCAGATGGAGACACCAACTTCACAGGGAACAACTGACTGGTTGATCACAAGCCTAAGCTTCTCCAAAGCTTAACTCTCTGAGGTGTGGGGAAAAGCAAGAGTGAGTCCATGTCGAACTCCACAAGTATAACAACAAGTGATATAGATCCCAAGTTTCATGATCAATGTAACATAAATAATGAATAGCATAAAACGGTAAATAATGAACATGTTAACCAACATAAGTCATAAATGTAAAAGTCTTCAAGGCCGCTCGTATCCTTGAGCAAGGCTGATATATCAGTTTAATAAACTTTGCGCAAAGGTGTACACTTTCACTGCGAGACGTGAATTGCCCTTTTACCCGAGGTGATCAGCCTCTTAACTCACTTCCAAGGAAAGTCGGCAGGGTTCACGATGAAGCCTTTCAAAGGTTCGTCTAACAAGTTAGGGCCGCTAGGTTTCCTCATCAATAAGCATGAATCTCCCCTCCAAGCAGTGACTAACCAAAGAAAATGCACCAACTTGGTCGGCCAAGACCATACAGATCGGAGCCCCTCTTGCGCCTTTCGGTAACCTCTAACAAGCTAGAAAAGGTCCTTATAC
This sequence comes from Coix lacryma-jobi var. lacryma-jobi, assembly GCA_009763385.1. NCBI lineage: Eukaryota > Viridiplantae > Streptophyta > Magnoliopsida > Poales > Poaceae > Coix > Coix lacryma-jobi. The sequence goes on from CM019825.1 coordinate 151,115,329, forward strand.
TGAGCTAAAGCCAGAGCCATATAACTCCCAACAGTTGCACTGTAAATCCCGAAGGTGCTCGTACAGATAATTTCTTAAGTTGCTAATAAGCCATTTTTATCATCCGATGCATACATTAATTAAGTAACATGATCATGATTGCGAAAAGAACACTTGATTGCTATACTTGCCTTAAACTCAAGATCCTTCTTCTGTTGACTTATATACTTCCAAAGGTTGACTCTCGATCTTGAACTCTTGGTCACGAACTTCTTCTTGATCACCAACGTACAACTCACCGACTGGACATACGATCACATAATACCACACATGCATCCAAAAGCAATCATGCAAAAGCAAACATAGCCTATTATTAGAACAGTACATCAAACATAAGAAAACAAGGTAAAGAGTTTTGGAAACAAATCTACGTGCCACTACGGTCACACAGACGCGAAGATCACTCTAAACGGAGTTATAACGAGAAAGATACGATCTAAACAAGATTAAAGATACTAATTACTAGATTAGATTTAACTCAAATTTTAATTTCAGAAAACAGTATTGAAAGTTATATATTTAGAAAGAACTTTTCGAAACGAACCTAACGCAAGTTGAACGGACTAAATCGGAGTTAAAACGGAGAAGTTATAAGCTTTTGAAATCTGATGGCAAACTTGTAAATAAATCAAACTTGATTTTCGCAGATAAAACGAAATTGGAAACTGGCTGGACTGCGCCTCATTTAGAAGAAAACGCAGGGGCTAGATTGAAAGTTTTCCAAGACACATGAAATAGTGCTGGTTGGACCGCGGGTTCAGACCTAAATATTTGGGGGACTCTTTAGCAAAGGTGACAAACGAAGGGGTATCGAGTGATTCCGAGCGCTAGATCCAGAATGGACGGCTCGAATTAGATCAGGGTGAGACCGGCGGCGCTTTCGCCGGGGAGAAAGAAGGACGCGGCGGCTCCATGGCCGGAAGGCGGCGGCGCGGCTCGGGATTGCGCTACAGAGCGGTAGAGGCCTCGGAAATAGGTCCAATCGAAAGAGGAGAACAAAGCGGACTCACCAGTGGTGATGATGGCGTCGGTGAGGTCTCTGTGACGGCAGATTGCGCGGCGAGGCGGACAGCGGGGGCGCTGCAACGACGGCGAGCACGGGTTAACGCGAAACCAGGGGAAAACAGAGGGGAAAAAGGTGTAATGGCTTCGCGTGACCAAGACGAAGCTAGATAGGAACCTTGCGACGGCTGGAACTCGTTGAAGCGTCGGGTTGACGACGGCGGATCGACGGCGGCCGCGGAGTTCGTCGCGGGAGCGAATTAAAGCACGAGAGCAGAAGCTTGATGCGTGGGGAGAGGCGGCGGTCTCCGGGGAATCTATTTAAGGGGGTTGGCTAGGTTGATTAGGCAAGCGAGGTCACGTGCCAGGATTGGAGTCGGGCTCGGTTTCGGGTGTCCGCCATGAACACGAGCAGGGAGGGGAAGGTGGGACACTGACAGGCGGGGGTGCGCAGTCAGCGACGGGAGGAGCGGCGGCGCGCTGCGCGCGGGTGCCAAGCTGGGCCGAGGCGCGGGAGCGGCGACCCTCGGGCGAGACGGAAGCGGCTACGCACGCGAGGCTGGACCCTCGGGCGAGACGGAAACGGCGATGCTCGCGCGAGGCTGAACCCTCGGGCGAGACGGAGACGGCGATGCTCGCGCGAGGCTGGACCCTCGGGCGAGACGGAAACGGCGATGCTCGCGCGAGGCTGGACCCTCGGGCGAGACGGAAACGGCGATGCTCGCGCGAGGCTGGACCCTCGGGCGAGACGGAGAAGGCTACGCGCACGCGAGTGCGGCGCCGAGGCTGAACCCTCGGCTCGGCGCGGGGCTGCGGCGCTGCGCAGGGCGGCTGGGCCGGCGGAGCGGCGCTGCGCGCAGGCGTTGGGCCGGGCGGCGGCCCACGCGGGCGACAGAGAGAGAGGGGAGAGGGGAGAGCAGGCCGACGAGAGAGAGGGAGCGGGCCGGCCAAGCTGGCTCGGGCCAGAAGGGAGAAAGGAGGAAGGGAGAGAAGGAAAATTGTTTTCCAATTTCAGATTTGATTTTTCAAATGCATTTTCAAATCCTTTTTGAATTCAAACAACTTTTGATCTAAAACCACACATCACAAAAATGATATATGCACCAGCATGAATGCACAAACATGTTTCTAAACCCTAGGATAAATTTTAATTTATAGAAAAGTTTTATTTCTCTATATTTTATGAGCACAAAAATTCATAAATAAACCATATTAATTCTAATTTAAGAAATGCAAATTTCAGGGTGTGACACTTCTCTTATTTCTCCTGGCCCGGGACGATACTCTAGGTATGTCGCTCGGCGGCCAAATCAAAACTTAGGGTTTCTTAGTTTTGCTAAACTGATTTGGGTCTTCTGAAAAATCCCGATCTAAACCACTGATAGACTAAGTGCTCTGATACCATTGTTAGATCCGAACGGATCTCTAACAGTGAACTGACATGGGATTAACTGAACAGTGCATTATCGTAGGCTTAAGATGCATAACAGTAAAGGTGAAAGACGATAGAGTCAGGGTTTCAACCATCTCCGCCCTTGGAGCTCGATCCAGTGTCCGCCATGGGGAAGCCAGACTGAAGAAGTGCTCGTCGTAGTAGAGGAGTGGCGCAGTCGGGGTCGAGGCAGTGGCGGTGGAGAAGGGCTTCCCGTCACTTGCTGCGATCCCTGGATCGAATTAGGGTTGGGAATGTCGGTGGGGGAACTGGCGGCTCGACGAACCTCGTGTCCAGTGCCCCGGCCCCCACCTCCCTTTTATATACCGCAGTGTGACAGGGGCCCTCCAACCATTAGTGGGTTGGGCTCCCCGATCAGGAGCGGATCAAGTTAGATATGTACCGTTGGGCGCAATATCTAGGGAGATCAATACTAACAGTTAACCCTCATAGTAGCGTGTTCACCGGCCTAGAAATTCGAGGTCGATCCATGCAGGCCGACATAAAAGTGCTTGATGAACGTCGCGAAGGAGTCGATCACGAAGACGATCGAGCTGCTTTCTTCAATTTTATCGTGCGTAGGTCTTCTTCGTCAAGATAGGAATGTCAGAAATACCACTCCTTCTCAAACGTGTCCTGTCTATCCCAGTGCATCTCATCCCAAAATAACTAGACCTCGTCGATAGTTACTATAATTAAGTAGACGAGAATTTGCACAGGGTTCTTCAACCATCTCCCATAAAAATTGTAAATTTGTGTCAGTACGCAAAGACAAAAGAGGGTGTGTGGCATGCAGCGGGAGCTATGGGGTGGAGCTTCTTATATATGTTTCCAATGGGCGTTCACGATGTCGACGGGCATCAGAGCACGAGCCCATGGCATTGCCTCGCCGAGACAATGGGCTCATTGCCTCTTGGGTCCGCCAGGTTGTTTTCACAAAAACCAAAGGCCACAGATGCGTTGAAGCAAATGCATTGTACATGCCCACAGCTCTGCTGAATCTAAAACTCCTTATGCATCCCATCCCTAGAATTAGAATCCTCTCGTGGCTGGGTTGCCACTAAATTCCTATCATTGTGCCATGCTATATTATATTGTTGAGCTCATCCATTGTCTCTGAGGAAGCAAGTGATTTCAGATCGATCACACCCCGTTCAAGGGGTGGGCAGGTAGTTATATATAGGTGCATAATGACATGTGTGAGTAAACTTTCAACTGACCAGAGAATATATCCAATTTTCATTATAATTATCTTTGCAGTTTTGCTCCAGTGGTTCACCACTAGAGAACAGGTCAATCTGCCAAATCACCTTTCACTACGGGAAAACCAATCTTTGCCGAGCGTTTTTTTCTTTGTCGAGTGTTTTTTTTCGGGCACTCGGCAAAAAAAAACACTCGGCAAAGAAAAAAACACTCGGTAAAGATTTTCTTTGCCGAGTGCCAAAAAACACTCGACAAAGAAATTCTTTGCCGAGTATTTTTTTGGCACTCGACAAAGAATTTCTTTGCCGAGTGTTTTTTTTTGGCACTCGACAAAGAGCTCTTTCCCGAGTGTTTTTTTGACACTTGGCAAAGCTAATTTCAAATCACATTTTGAAGCAGTAAATTAATCCAAATGAAAAAGTTTTGAACTACAAAGTTGTTTAACTTAACAAGATGAACAATTTTTGTTTTGGTGATTTCTTCATTTGACAAACTTAAAATAAATTTATTCACAAATCTTACGTATATGTCTGATAGTTTATGAAACTACAAGAGTGATATATAATGTTTGTGAATAATATTAGAACCACAATTTCGGATGCACAAATGGTCAAACAACCAAAATAAACTTTGTAGATCTTGACAAGTTATGAAAGTTTGTAGTTGATAACTTTTTAATTTCAAGTCATCTAGTTAACTGGTTTTACTCCACCAGTCTTTCCTGCCTCCTCAAGTTTGCCATCAACAAGAGAACAACGTGGCCTCCGTCTGGCGTTGCATCAAACAACCCATCATTTTTCACTACCGGTTTTGAACTAATCGGTAGTGGTATCTCTTTCTGTATCAATAATAGGAAAGATGAACGATTCACTTATACTTCAACAAACATCATGTGGATGCCTAAAGCATCACTTATTATCTTGAGGTACTTACAGTGAAATCCAAAGTATACATCATTAGGGTTTTTTGCATGAGCAATGTACTAAGCTTAATTAGGTACAAATTCTTATCCAATTTTGCATTCTTAAGAAAAAAAAGATTAGTGTTTCAAAATTATAAGCAAGTGCACCAATCTCTATGGTTATTGTTGTGATAATATAGAGTTCCTATACATGCCTTACAAATCAATTTGACAACCTCTAAAGATTGCATTCGTAGTAGTCATAATTTAGTTAACATATATTGTGCCAATCTCATAATTAATATGCGGGACTAAGATCACATTGCCACAAGACGTCTCCCTCTGGCCACCATCCAAATGATAACCAATAATGGTGCTCGTGTCCCCAACCTCTAGAACATGCTGATTAACAACTCCAACAAGTCTCAATATGCATGGATACGTTTCTGCTTGACTATTCTTGACAAAGTTCACCTTACACTCCCATGTCGTTGTGTGGCTCCTCTGATCCACCCTGACATTGACTTGCTTAGGAATGACGCCACCAACGTTGATTGGTTTTACACCACAGTCTACCTGCCTCAAGCTGTTCAGCGGTAAGAGGACACTATGCCTCCATCTGTCGTCACATCAAAGGCCCATATGGGATCAATGCATTCCACGAACAATAGAAAACTGTCTACATCAACTCTGAATTTTTCAGTCATGCTCACTTTGTTACAAATCTTATTCTTGGTACTCATCTATTCTATCCCGGTGCATCTCATGCCATAATTGAAAATCATCAATGGCTTTTATTAGGTAGACGAGTTTCAATTCTGTCATTGTGTGGGCATAACACAAAGGAAAGGAGGAAATGTTTATGGAGTGGAAGTGTGCCTAGGGCGGAGCTTCTTAGTTCTTTATATGATGGGTGATGGAAATGTTTAATGGCTTTGGAGTTGCTAGAAATGTACTCATATGTAATTGCAACATGTTTTTTGAAAGGCAACATTTTTTTTTGTACTGCAGCATTATATAGACAGCTTGATAGTCCAATAAGAGTAAGAACATGCTACCTTGCTCTCTCAAAAAAAAGTAAGAACATACTACCACCCGTCAGAAAAGACATAAAAATTCATTACTACAGAAATGATATTCATTGTTGGTATATCACTAGCGGTTTCTATTCAACCGCCACTGATGTTTCTTCACTGGCGGATTGAATATTGAAAACCAGACAATGATTGGGGGATGCCACAATCTGCCAGTGAAGATAGCTAACAGTGGCGGTTGGTGGCTCAAACTGCCAGTGAAGCGTCACTAGCGGTTCGTAGCTCAAACCGCCAGTGATATTAATTAGGGTATCACTTGCTGTTTGGTTTTAAACCGCCAGTGATAGATCGTATATAAAAGTTCATTCCCTTCCCCCCTGCTCTCTCCCAGCTCGAGCTCCACAAGCAGAGCAGCATTTTCCCCCACCCTCACTCCATTGTTGCAGCCATTTTTGACCAAAATGCTCAATGTGGATCTTGTTTTTCCAAGCATGGGCATGATCTTCTTGCTTTAAGGTTAGTAATAAAAAGCCTCAACTCCTTCGATTTTGTAGCTTTAGAGTGTTTTGCATGGCTACATTGTCATTGTAATTGTTTCTCCATTTTAGAGAGCACTTTTCAATTGGATTTTGATGAAGGCATCCAAGTTGTGGTGAATCCATCTTGCAAAAGGTTGTTGTTTATGAGCCCATCATATTAACTAGCTAATTGCATGGTTGTTTGGATGATTGCTACTATGTCATGCTTTAATTAGCTCATGGATTAATTATTTTGATGAACAAAATCTATGTGCTACCGAGCCATTTGTGTTTAGCTAAATTGTTTTTGTTGATTAAGTGTACAAATTTAACCTTTTGTATTTAGTGACTCCATTTTGTTCTCAATTTTAAATTTACCATGCTAAGCTAAGTGTAGATTATTGTTTCCAAAAAAACAATGACCAATTTAAATAAGTGGAATATATACTACTATGGGCATGGAGTTAGAAGCATAAATTCTTGATAATGAAAGGACCATTTTTTATTTCATTGTAATTATTCTCTTTATTTTTATTTTGATGAGGAAAATCTATGTGACACCTACCAACCCATTTGTTTGGGGCTACATTGTGTTGTTGATTAAGAGTCCATCAAAATTTAACTTTTTATAATTAGCGACTCCATTTGGTCTCAAATTTAAATTTTCCATGATAAGCTAGGTGTAGAATTATTATTTTTCAAAAAATAAGGAGCAAAAAATAAGTGGAATATATAGTGCGCATGGAATTAGGAGCTGAAATTCTTGATCATTAAAGGACTATTTTTTATTTCACTGTAATTACTCCCTCAATTTTCCTGTGTAGAGATGGATCGAGAGTGGATGTACGGTCTGGCACCGACGAACGACCGGTACTTGATGGGCATCAACACATTCATCACTGAAGCCGTAGCCAACGCTAGGGATGAAAAGCTTGTATTTTGCCCATGCAGAGATTGCAAAAATAGAAAGAAATGGGAAAATATGGAGTCTATACAATGCCACCTGATTACTAAGGAGTTCTTGAGGGACTACAAAATATGGTGTATGCGTGGTGAGGGTGGAGCTAATGTTTTAGAAGAAAACAATGATGATCTAACCATGCCCGACATAGCACTTAATGAGTATGCAACTCAACAGCAAACTGGTGTTCACACGCAACCCATGGCTACCAATGACAGTGTGTTTATGAATACATTAGCTGATGACACGGAGGATGAAGATGGCCTTCCTAAGATGCTACATGATGTGGAGGGAGGATGTCTTAATGATCGACAGTTGAAAAAGCTAAAGATAATGAGAAAGGATGTCAAAACACCATTGTATCACAGTTGTTCGGTGAGCAAACTGAAAGCCAACATCATGCTATTAGAGTTCAAATCTACGAATGGATTGAGCGATAAAGGCATTGTTGACTTGTTAGGAAATGCCTCCATTCGGGGCGAACATAACGTTACCTATCCTTGAAGAAGACGACGAACCTGCTTATGTATGACGTGATCACGATGAGACCACCATTATACCTGCACCATAAATAGTTAGACCATTATTAACTATATGTAATGTTTATGAAGATTGATTATCAGAAATTTGTGCTTTAATTAAATTCTATATTTTGTGTAACCATCTATAATATTAAATTTTATTATGTACCCATTTGAGCTTGTTTTGACATTTTTCATGTTTTTTTAAATTCAAAGAATTTATAGACCTACTAAATCTCTATCTCTACAACTATTTAAATTTGTGAGATCTACAACAATCAATCAACGCTCCTGCCTCTCTCCCACTTTTTTCTAATGAGTACCATGCATGTAAAGTTTTAGGAAAGAAAGAAGATGAAAAAAAGTTTACAAAGATGTTGCTATCCCTTCCTCAGTACGTGGAAATCATTTTTCTTTGTGCTCTTAGAATGATCAGAGCAAATTCAACCTTGAACAGTGAACTTCAACTATCAACAGTGAGTTGATGTTTCTTGAAAATGATTATTTGAGATCATCCAAATTAACTGGTGCATAACAATGATTTATGACCTCCTAATTTAGAATACTCCACATAATTCATTAGTTCATTAGTCCATATAATTAACTGGTATCCAGCACCCAACAGGGTCTTGAAAATAATTGAGTTTGTTTCTTAGATCATTAGTTCTATTCTGCGTCAAAGCATGGGGAATTTTTTTTATTAATAACCCAATTAAATAAAAAATTTCAGAAACAACACTGTCCATTTTTTTTTTTGCAAAACTAACCCTTTTGCCGCGCCGTCCCCAATGGCGCGGCAAATACGTTAGCCGCGCCATGCATGGCGGCGCGGCAAAAGCGCCACCGTGGCACCGCCCGGCCACGCAGGCCCGCGTGGGCCCCACTCGTCAGTTTGCCGCGCCAGGCGGGCTGGCGCGGCTAGTGCGTTTGCCGCGCCAGGTGGCCTGGCGCGGCCAACGGCTTTGCCGCGCCAGGCGGGTTGGCGCGGCAAAGCCGATCTAGATCTTGTCGCACCGCTTTCTTCCTCCTTCCTCCGTCCTCGCCCGCCCGCCCGCCCGTCCCGCCGCCGCCTCTGTGCCCCGCCCGTCCCGCCGCCGCCCGTTGCCCGCCGCCGCCGTCCCGTCGCCCGCCGACGTCCCTGCCTCGGCCGCCCGTCTCCCCCTCCGCCTGCCCGAGCACCCCGCCCTCCAACCGGCCGGACAGGGCAGCTCGCCGGCGGCCAATGGTGCTCGCCGGCGTCCAGTGGAGCTCGCCGGCGGCCGGCTCCCTCCCCCCGTTCGCTCTCCCCAGCTCAAGCACACAAATCTCAGGTTTGTTTGTTAGTTCATTTTAGTTTTTATTTTTTTGCAAAGTTAGTTAGTTAGTTAGTTAGCAAAATGTTAGTGAGTGAGTTAGGTTAGGTAGTTTAATAAGTTAGGGTTAGTTAGTGACTTAGGGTTAGTGAAATAGGTTAGTTTAGTGAGTTAGGGTTAGGTAGTTAGTGACTTAGGGTTAGGTAGTGAGTGACTTAGGGTTAGGTAGTTAGTGACTTAGGGTTAGGTAGTTAGGGACTTAGTTAGTTTAGTAATTTAGGTTATGTTAGTTACTTAGTGACATGGGTTGTTAGTAAAGATAAGTTAGTTAGGGTTTTAGGGTATTTAGTTAGGGTATGTCGAAATATTACTGAACACACGTTAGTGAAGCCAACTTAGTAAGTAGTTACGTCATTCTTTACTTTTGAGAAGACAATCACTTGACCTTAGTTCCACTATTGACTTTGTAGATGGACACTGTATTCAGATTGTTTTATGGAGGCACAGTTAGTAAACGAGATGGGTTGTTTGATGATAACATGGAACAAGAACTCAAAGTATTTGATGAGCGTCCTCCTTTTACGGAGCTTATGTTGCGTCTGAAGGAGAAGTTTGATGGTGATTTCTCGTTGAAAGGGAGATTTGACAGTGGCAAGATTAGGGCGAACTATGCGTTGATGCCCTTGCGCAACCAGGCTGACTGGGCAAAATACCAGACGATCATTATGGCATCCAATTCGACCATGGCTGAGATCGTGGTAGAGGATGGTTGGAGGAAGCAGGCAGAGGCGTCCAATGATGGCAACGAAGGTGAAGCACAGGAGGTAGGGGATGATGACGATGCATCTCCGATGAGTATGGACGTTGATGGTCACCCCACGCAGGAGATGGTGTATCCATCTGAAAATGTCCACGCTGACGTCGGTCAAATAAACAATGATTTTGATGTGGCCGACCTAGAGCGGCAGGAGCAGGAGGAGCAGGAGGCACAATTGTTTGATGAAAACTATGATTCTGATGATGATTCAGATTATGACGAAGAAGAGGACAGTTATATTTCTGCTATGCCTGACCCGGTTCGTGGTATTCCACAACCGGTTCGTGCTATGCCACAACCGGTTCCTCAGAATATGCATCCTCCAGGGAGACTAGTCACTGATATACCAGAGGATCATACACATTTTGATGCGTGGTGGCGTTTGAGCGAAGCGAGGTATTATGTTGCGCCCGATCCTTTGACTGAGACAGAGCTGCAGCAATTGAGGTCGGTTAACATGCAGTTTAGAGGCGTTCCAAGTTATAGGGATGTCAGTATGGTGGACCAGGCAGTTTGTGATACTGGATTGAATCTGTGCAAGCAAACACTGCATAACCATACAGATTGGATTCTTCAGAAGGGTATGATTTTCAACACTATGACTGAGCTGAAGCTTTTCCTTGAGAACTATGTTGTGCATCATCATCGACCGTACACGGTCAGCCATTCTGATATTAGTTTGAGGTACCACATCAAGTGTTTGAGTCTTGGTTGTCCATGGAGGCTGAATGCTCGCAAGAGAACTGATGACAAGTGGAGGATCAGTAAAGTAGTACAACCGCATACCTGTTTTACAAATAAGGGACAAGAAAAACATCCTCAATTGACGGCAAGATACCTTGCACGGCGCATTTTGGCATTTGTTGATGATGACGCCGACGTATCTGTTTCACAATTGCTTATCTCCATATTTGGATTCACAGGCTATAAGGTGACTTATGGAAAGGCGTGGCGTGCGAAGAAGATCGCCCTTGCAATTCGTTGGGGTGGTTGGGATGAAGCGTACAACAGGATTCCTCGGCGCATCAAAATCGACATGGCGCCTATATAAACCCTTCAGCGCCTTGCATATTCAACAACTTCAGCAGAGCTTGCGAGGTTCGTAGTAGAGATGTCTGGAGGTTCGTCCAAAGGCGGGAGAGGAAAGGGTGGGAGGAAGGTACCTCCCATTGTGTGGGAGGGCTCTCTCGGTCCTGATTCCTTCTTAGAGGCACTATATGAGTTTCTCGTTGAGAGCAAAAAGGATTTCAGCCGGGACCGTCCTCTTAGGGGATACGATAACCGCTTAGAGGACTGGCCAAAATGCCGCCATGGTGAGGACTGTTTGGTGTAGATGCTCCACGACGACTTGGAGGCAGGCCGACGTTTTCTTCAAATGCCCGCGAGCATGGGTAACTTTATTTAATTGTTGTTGCTATGCTTCTCATGTTTGCTAATACTTAGTCATTTTGTGAATGTCAGTCTTCTATTTCCGAAGAAAACTGTGGCTTCACCAGATGGGTGGATCCTCCTACAATATGGCCGCATCAGGAATACATCTATTATCTGCAGCGTCATATCGACGATCTTGAAAGAGAAGTTAAAAGCATGCTCAAGGACTATGATGACGACGACAGCGAAGCAGACGGTTCAGATGAAGCAATATGCCTTGATCCATATTGCAACTGCCCGCATCACAAGAACAAGGGGCCTCCACCACCGCCGCCACCACCGCCACCACCACCACCACCCGCAATGGGAGGCTATTAGGGAGAAGGGTCTACTCAGTTTGCTATGTGGGACGGCTTCTAGACTACTTAGACCACTATGTGTGTGTTGTGTTGTGCCTATCAATTACCTAAGGCATGTTAGGATTAGTCTAGGACCTTTTAACCAAGTTACGGTAAGAGGTCCTCACATGCCATGTACTAGTTTGTTGTTCGTGTACTTGTTTGCTCTATTCTATTTCTCGTACTTTATCCCAGAATAAATCGATAACACATGAACTACCGCAAACAATCCAACAACATATGAAAAAGTCAAACAAAGTACAGTTCAAGACTACATAATCGAGGATCCGAAATAAACGGTACACCGAAGTACAAACCAACAGTACAATACACTAACAAGTCCACCAAATGACAATAATGTTCATTACTCAATAATGACTACTTAACCTACCACACTACTGAGTGCAACGAGGCCACTTTCCCTTCCTGACAGCATCCGGATCCTGCTCCATGGCAGCCTTGGCACGACGCACACGCTCAAGCCTCTTCTCCCTCTCCCCCCTACGCTTAGCTGCATCCCTCAGTCTTGCCTCTTCCTCATGCTACTTTTGTGCTGCCTCTTCTTTGCGTCTCTTCTCCAAACGCTCCTTGTCCTCCGCAGCCCACTTTTTCATCCTCTCTACGTGCTCCTTGTCCTCCGGCTTCATCTCAGTGTCGATCCACTGCTCGAAGTCACATAGTGGTGGAGGCTCCTGCAAAATACGACTAAGTCAATTAGGTAATAAAATATAAATAATTTATCATTCATGTATAGAACAAGCCATCAGCTTCTCACCATCAGTCCAATACGGATCTGTTTAGGTGTAGGGTCAAAGGCATAATTCTCACACATCCAATACCTCTGACCGTATGTGTGCTCCTCATCAGATATTGCGACCTTACAATCATCGCCGCAGTAGCACATAGGCACCGGAACACCGCTAGGCAATGGCAAACGGGCATAGGCATTGCCCGTGAGAGGCTGCCTACAATCATCAACGCAATAACAAATGAACATAACACAAAATTACTTCATTAAAACAGACAAATAAATCAACAATGTACCGATCTTACCTTGCCTTACTAGCTTTGCCACGCCGCGGCATCCTAACAATAAAAAATATGTCAACGCTACACATACATTCATGATTAATTATAAATCTACATAATGACGTAACAAATATTACACAAAAAAATATACACAAATTGAACAAAATATTAAGCAAAACAGATACAAAAAGTCTAATACATGAACAAATCCATCATTAATTAACAACTAACGTCACGATATTTTCAAAATAAATATTGTCTACAAACCCTAACTTACCAAAATATGGTTTAATCCTACATTGCAAATATGGATAAAGAACAGCAATATGGATCAAAATACCTCTAGTGTAGAGAGAACAAGTTCGATTGAGGGAGATGAAGAGAGGAGGGATGAAATGGAATGGATTGGATTGGATTGAATTGAATTGGTTTGGGAGGAGAAGAGAGGAATGAAGAGGAGGCTGCTGCTAGCCGCCGCGGCCAGATCTAGATCGGCTTTGCCGCGCCAACCCGCCTGGCGCGGCAAAGCCGTTGGCCGCGCCAGGCCGCCTGGCGCGGCAAACTGACGAGTGGGGCCCACGCGGGCCTGCGTGGCCGGGCGATGCCACGGTGGCGCTTTTGCCGCGCCGCCATGCATGGCGCGGCTAACGTATTTGCCGCGCCATTGGGGACGGCGCGGCAAAAGGGTTAGTTTTGCAAAAAAAAATGGACAGTGTTGTTTCTGAAATTTTTTATTTAATTGGGTTATTAATAAAAAAAAATTCAAGCATGGGCATGCAGACTGATGGCTGCAGTTTGGGGAGATCATATTCAACCAGGCAGCCAAGATTATGCCAAAGATTGGGATTCACATGCACACCTCGTCTTGGTTGAGGCACACTAGTGTTTGCAAACAGGAGAAGTTTGTCTCTTACACAACCGAACACTTTCCAACTGTATTAACTGATAATTTTATATATACAACTAATAACAACAGAAAAAAGAAAAATCCCCCCTTTTTTCTCCTTCACATTCCATATTATATGCATGCAGTGTTTAAACCTTTTGCTTCGTTGTAGTGATTTCCAGACCCTGCACAATTGATGCAATTTAACATCTTCTTACTTACAGTGCAAGAAGTTCGGCCACAATAAGTTGTTAAACTTTAAGATTAAAGGACTGAGTGGGGACCTAGTAAAATTCTTATGTGAAGAGATATTGAGTAAGGAAGGATCATTCTCAGTCGCTAAGACCAAGAAGTTCAAGGCTCAATATGGTCGAGAGCATATCAATAGGCTATTGTAACTCTCGTCTTTAAGTTCTACACTTTCAATGTAACATTTGTGATATTTGTTTTAATAGGATTCTATATGGATTGTAATACTTTAATTAGAACAAATTCGATCTAATTGTAATTTTGATGCATTTCGTGTTTCATATCTATGATATCGTATCTAGCAATGTGGCAAATAAAAAACAAATAAAAATAATAAAAACCAATACAATTCGGAATTTGGCAGATCACTGCCAGTTCATTTCGAACCGCTAGTGAACTGTTTGAAACACTGGCGGTTTGTATCATAAACCGCCAGTGTTGATATAACCAACACTAGCGGTTAGTGTTGGTTATATCAACACTCGCGGTTTATGATACAAACCACTGGTGAAAGTTTTGGATCACTGGCGATTTGAAATAACCGCTAGTAATGAAAGACACCTTTCACTGTCGCTTTGGTTGTGGCAGTTCAAAATCCGCCAGTGAAGGGGGGGTTTGAACCGCCAGTGATCCTCTGTCCTGTAGTAGTGATTGTTAATTTGTGCAGGGGCAAAGAAAAGGAGGTAAGCATGGAATGTCTATGGTGGAGCGTATGGGTGTGGCTTATATGTGTTGGATGCAAACGTCAGCTAAGCTAAGGGTGGAGCTTCTTATATATGTTGGATGGGCTTGATAGGTAGATACAAACATTTGTTTTACTACTATTAAGTTTCTAACATGCTCCATATAATAGAATGGAGCAAACATCTATTCAATTTGGAGTGCATACCACAGGGGACATAAAACAGAGGACCTCAACACTAGGTAGTACACTACCCTCCAATCAATATAAGGCATTCAGTCCTTGCCATGTGACGGTTTATTAGATGGGTCCTATATATACGATAAGCTCTCTTTCACTGCTGTGAGTGTCACATGTATCATGCACTGAGGTAGTATAGGAACAGAAATCATGTCAAATAGTTGTTCAAGTTTCTTCTTAACCGTTTCGTTTCGGTTCAACGCACTACTAGGATTCGGAGGTATCGGAAAGATCTATGTTATCCTGGGGTAGTATTTCTGCCTCCTTTCTAGTGCCTGTTTTGGCCCCAATTTTCCAAATCGGCGGACAACGGCGCTCAAGGGAGCGCGAGTTAGTTGCAGCGTGCCGGGCTGCTCATTTGAGGTGAGCACCAGCAAGCACCACTGAGGTTCAGTGCCCTGAGGTGACTGAACCTCAATGCACCGGGCATTTATATGCCTTGGCAACAACTCAAAGTTGGTCGGTGGAGGTGAGCGCTAACAATATCTGAGGCCGAGGAGGAATAGTGTCGTGTACGACCAAGAACAGTGTGAGCAAGAGCCTCTGTTGCACCTTGGCCAAGCGCTGAGATTTCTACTTGCCGTGTCGTGTGTGTGCACGGAGGCAGCAGGCCAGAGGCCACAGTCAAAGCTTCTCAAGTGTAGCCTCCACTTCCTACCTCAGACTTCCGGAAAATGCTAGCTACTTCGTGTCGACTGCTCAAACTGCCTAGATATAATAGACCGGTGGATTAGAAGCTACTGCCTCTTTCTTAAAATAATTAAAATAAATTTCTATATTCAACTGAATTCCAACTATTAGAAGTTTGATCAATTTTACAGTAAAAATATATATCGTCTGTGATACTATTCGTAAAAGTTTACATCTTTCTCTATAAATTTAGTTAAAATTAAATTGAACAACCCTAGAAGTTAATATATTTGGGGACAATAATGAAATCTGAAATATACTACCTTAGAACCTTTTGCATAAGAAATTTACGAAGAGTAATAAGCTGCAAATTTGTAGGTGACTGTCACTACTACACGAGGGCCTTTAGTAGTGACAACAATCCCACGTGAAAAAAATAAATGTGCGTCTGTGAGATTCAAACTCAGCACCTGTCGCCTCGCGCACACTTACCAACTCAACTAAACAACCCACGTAATATAGTTTTGGACGTTTTGTAACATCCCAAAATTTGCATCAATTTAAAAATAGGCAATATGATTTAATTATGCATTTTGTGTGTTGCATAAAACTTAGTTAATAAATTATTTGCAAAAGCTAAAATTAATCCTAGGCCAAAGATCATGTTGATGCATACATGCTGGTGCATAACTTATTTTTGTGATGCGTGGTTTTAGTTCAAAAGTTGTTTGAATTCAAAAAGGATTTGAAAATGCATTTGAAAAATCAAATCGGAAAATTGGAAAACATTTCCCCTTCTCCCTCCTCCTTCTTTCTCCCTTCTGGCCCGAACCAGCTTGGCCGGCCTGCTCTTTCCCTTGCGCCGGCCCGCTTCTCCTCTCCCCTCTCCTCTCTCTCTCCGTCGCTCGCGTGGGCCGTCGCCCGGCCCAGCAGCCTTGCGCAGCGCCGCAGCCCCGCGCTGAGCCGAGGGTCCAGCCTCGGCGCTGCACTCGCGTGCGCATCACCGTCTCGCCCGAGGCTCCAGCCTCGCGCGTGCGTAACCGTCTCCGCCTCGTCCGAGGGTCCAGCCTCGCGCGAGCGTAGCTACTCCGTCTCGCCCGAGGGTCCAGCCTCGCCCGAGGGTCGCCGCTCCCGCACCCGCTCTCGCTGACAGCTCGACTCCTCCTGTCAGCGTCCCATCGCTTCTTCTCCCTCTCGTATCCGGCTCGGACTCCATGACCAGAACCGAGTCCATCCTCGTTACGCGTCCTCGCTTGCCAAATCGACCGGACCGACCCTCTTATAAGATCCCCGAGAGCCCGCCGCCTCTCCCCACGCAAACAGCTCGAGCTCTCGTGCTCTAGCCTGCACCCGCGACAAGTTCCGCACGCCGCAAGATCTCCGCCGCCATCAACCCGACGATTCGTCGAGTTTCCGAGCTTGTAAGTGGCACCTCGAGTTTCCCCTTGATCTCTCGAAGCTAACCGAGTGTGTTCCCCTCTTTTTCCCCCTCGTCTTGGTGCTCTAATCGCTCGCCGTCGCTCTGCAGAGGCCGTTGTCCGCCAAACTGTGCAACCCACCGTCACCGAGACCTCTCCGACGCCATTAACACCACTGGTGAGTTCGCCTCGAGCTCCTCTTTCGATTGGATCTGTTCCCGAGGTCTCTACCGCTCTGTAGCGGAATCCCGAGCCGCGCCGCCGCCTTCCGGCCGAGGAGCCGCCGCGTCCTTCTTTCTCTCCGGCGAAAAGCGCCGCCGGCCCTCCCTGATCTAATCCCGAGCGTCCATCTCAGATCCGACGCACACCAGAGCTCGATACCCCTTCGTTGTCTGTTTTACAAAAAGAACCTTACACCTTTTTAGGTCTAAACCCGCGGTCCCAATGGCCCTGTTCATTGAGTCTGCGAATTCTTCCGTTGGAGCCCCTGCGCTTTGTCCTATTCGAGGCGCAGTCCTTTCAATCTGATAATTTGTTTAAATCGGTTTTCAAATTCAAAATCAATTTCAGTTATTTACAGTTTTGCCACTGATTTCAAATGCTTATAACTTCTACGTTTTTAGTCCGATTTAGTCCGTTCAAGTTGCGTTAGATTCGTTTTGAAAAGCTCTATCTATCTGTACAAGGATATCTACTGTTTTCAGTACTTAAAATTTGAGTTAGGTTTAATCTACTAATTAAGGTTCTGTAACTTGTTTAGCTCATAACTTTCGCGTTATAATTCCGTTTTTCGTGATTCTCGCGTTTATGTGATCGTGGTAGATCGTACCTTCTGTTTTCAAACTTTTTATATTATTTTCTTGCTGATTGGTGTAATGTTCTAATTATAGCTTGTTTGCTTTGCATGATTGTGTCCCGATGATTGTGTGTTGATTTGATAATCGAGTATAGACGGTGAGAATTACGTTGGTGATCAAGAGCTCTACTTCGACAACCAGGATCAACCAGAGTACTCTGAATCAGGCAAGTATAGCATGGGATCATCCTTGTTGACCTATTCACCATGAAGCATCTAAATTCATATGCATGTGTTTAATTTTGACCTCCTATCTAGTTATCCTAGATTTTTGACCCGTTACCTTGTTAACCTTGGGATGCTATGCATATGGGTAGAATTTTGCTAGAGCTTTACTTAAACCAAACATGATCTAATAACAGTGAATAAAACTTGATCTTTTTAGCAACATGGTTTAGGACCTCCTGTCAGCAAAAGCTGGGACATACAGTGCAACCATGAGGGTTATATGGCTCTGACCTTAGCTCAGTAAAAGGACCTTTTCTAGCTTGTTAGTGGTTACCCGAAAGGGCGCATAAGGCGCTTGACGAGCTGGATTTAGGGCGGCTACTTTCACCTTGCCTGCGTTGCCGTAAGGTTGGGAGACCCTTCTTCCCCTTGCCTTAAGACCTAGCGGCCCTAACTTGTTAGACGAACCTTTGAAAGGCTTTGCGTGTATCCTGCCCACTCACCTTGGAAGTGTTATGGGAGTAATTAACCCGGGCATCTGGATATCACGACTCATCGGGTAAAGTGTACACCTCTGCGCAGAGTTTAATAAACTGTTATAACAGCCGTGCTCACGGATACGAGCGGCCCGGAAAACTCACAGACTTAGTTGTTATATGTTGTTTATTAATGTTGCTCCTGTTGATTATCTTATTACTATGTTTCAGTTATTATGATCATGTGGGTTGGGTTTAAGCATTCATATATGTTCACCTTAATGTTAAAATGTTGCCAAATAAAAGCTACTGCAGTTAAACCAGTGTCAGCCTTTTTGAGCCTCATGAACCCCATGTTACACTTGTTAAGTACGAGATGTACTTATGCTTGTTTATTTTCTTTCTACTTGGATAAAAATCCCGGATGGGTAACAGATTGCTATGGTAATGACGACTTCCCTGAAGAGTTCTAGTCTTGCTGTCAACCAGTCATCTTCCCTGTGATGGAGCTACCGCGAGAGATACTTTATTTATCCGCTGCTATGTAAAGTCTTTGAATAATATTCGTTATGTAATAGACATATGTGATGGTACTCCTTAATTTGTGGCTTATGTGTGTGATTGATCTCTGGGCACACATGAGTTATTGCATTCAATTTTGTTCTTAAAATTGGGTGTGACAAATTGGTATCAGAGCTATGTTGACTGTAGGACGCAAGCCTAGTTAGTTATGGTCGTTTTAGTGGTCCTTGCTTCTCAATTCTTGCTATTTATCTTAGCCTTGTTAATTTATCAAAACTATATGCTTCTCTTTACTTGCTCTATTACACAAATATATTGATTCTATTGTATCTATCTCTTGGTCTATTCCATAGATGGCTCGTCGTATCACCCGCAGGACCGTCAGTGGACGCAGGAGGGCAGGCAACCCCGTTCCGCAAGTACCCCAGGAGCCAGAGCAGCAAGAGGTAGCGCCGCAAGAGCCAGAACTGCAAGAACAAGCACCTCAAGAAGTGGAACCACAAGCGCCGGCACCACCAGTACAAGCTCCAGCTCAGCAAGCACCAGCTCCACAAGTTCCAGTACCTCCCGCGCCAGTGTCCCCAGAAGTGCTGGAGGTTGAAGACGATGAAGAGCTTCCAACGGGTTGGGATGTGGACTCCGGATATTTCGTCGGAGCGCCTACAGCTGCCCAGAGCCCCACACATCACAGGCTGATGAGACTTTTTGATGCCTACTACCCCGACAAGAACATCATCGTACAGTACACCCATTGGAGGTACAGTCATCCCATGGAAAAGACCTACTGGAAGGCAAGAGTGACTGTCGCCGTCCGAGAACCAGAGAGTGGCCTATACCTGCATGAGATGTGATCGGCCACAGGGCTCGTCGGTCCACTCTAGCGTCAGCCTTGGAAGCCGTGGCAGTTGAAGCCTACAAAGCATTCCGAGGTCAACGCATTGAAGACATGAGGAATGATGCATACCGCTATCTGCCTATTGGAACAGTGAGAATAAGGAGGCTATGGTAGAAGACCCTAATGCAACACCAACCGAGAAGGCCACACGAGATTTTCTCCTTGACAGGGAAAGGTCTAACGCGGATTTGGAAAGGCAGGTGATATCCATGGGAAAAGATCTCAAAAGATGCTATAGCACTATTGATGGGCTCTTGGAACTTCTCAATCAAACCCCTATGTACAAGAGGCTCCGTGAACCGCTCTACAAATAGGCATAGGTCACCCTTCTATGTAATAAGACGATTTTAGTAGACGTTTGTCGAGTCTAGTTAACCTTTGTGCTAGTGTGCTTTTTTATGTGTGAGTTGGATTATTATTATGTTTATGTGTGATTTGGTTCTTTGTAATGAGTGTTGAGATATTGTGGGCTTGTCTACAAATCTCATAGTTAGACATAACGTTTATGAATAATAAAAGGGTTAGTTATATCTTGTCCTATGCTGTTTTCTGGAACAACCTGTGATCTTTTGGTTATATCTCAAGTCCTGATCGTGCAACATGGCTGAAAATTTTATGATGGAAAATAGACTCCTATATCTAACCAATGCCTCTGGAATCACTTCAATAGCTGTTATGATTTGTGAGATATGGCTGTTTCAAGTTAGAGTTTTTGCGCAGTTTTGAGCACTGGACAGATCTGTTTGTTCTCTGTTTTTGACTGATTTAACGGCAGAATCTGGGAAAGTCACTTAAATAAAAGTTGTAGATAATTTCGTTATCTTTCCAACCGTGTATCACACGCCCTGTTTGGATTTCTGGAACTCCGTATATGACTGTTTTTCTGTACTGCTGTTACCGGATCTCGCCCAGAAATTTTCAGATCTCCTGTTTCCTCTCATAGAAGTGATCTTTTCGTGAAAAGGTTCACTAACCTTGATCCCTGTTTGGAAACACAGATGGCCGCCAGAGGAGGTGGAGTTGGAGGTGGACGTGGACGTGGCCGTGGTCGTGGAGCACCTGTTAACCCACCACCACCACCCCCAGTTGACATTCAGCAGTTGATGGGCATCCAAGCCCAATTTATGCAAACTATGATGCAACATATGCAGCATCAGCCAGTTGGAGGAGCACCACCGATGCAAGTGAGGGACAAGAGGGGTGAGTTTTTGAAGGGTCACCCGCCAGTGTTCTCTCATGCCGCTGATCCCCTGGAGGCTGATGTTTGGCTTCGTGCCATTGAACGCCAGCTTACCATCGCGCAATGCAATGACCAGGAGAAGGTGCTCTATGCTTCTGGTCAGTTGCAAGGAGCTGCTCTGGATTGGTGGGAATCGTTTCAGTTCGGCCAAGCCAACGATGCCCCACCTGTCACCTTTGAAGAATTCAAGAGCAGATACCGTTGGAAGAGCTTACAGTTAAGGAAGATCTGACTTATGATGAGTACCCAACAAGAATTTTAGAGACAGCCGAAAGAGTTACCCGGAGCAGAGTAATAAAGATGTGTAAGGTTCAGTGGAATCGGTATTCAGAAGCAGAGGCAACTTGGGAAAGAGAAGAGGATTTGAGGAAGTCATACCCGCAGTTGTTTGAGTAAGCATCGCTGGAATCTCGAGGACGAGATTCTTTAAGGGGGGTAGAATTGTAACATCCCAAAATTTGCATCAATTTAAAAATAGGCAATATGATTTAATTATGCATTTTTGTGTGTTGCATAAAACTTAGTTAATAAATTATTTGCAAAAGCTAAAATTAATCCTAGGCCAAAGATCATGTTGATGCATACATGCTGGTGCATAACTTATTTTTGTGATGCGTGGTTTTAGTTCAAAAGTTGTTTGAATTCAAAAAGGATTTGAAAATGCATTTGAAAAATCAAATCGGAAAATTGGAAAACATTTCCCCTTCTCCCTCCTCCTTCTTTCTCCCTTCTGGCCCGAACCAGCTTGGCCGGCCTGCTCTTTCCCTTGCGCCGGCCCGCTTCTCCTCTCCCCTCTCCTCTCTCTCTCCGTCGCTCGCGTGGGCCGTCGCCCGGCCCAGCAGCCTTGCGCAGCGCCGCAGCCCCGCGCTGAGCCGAGGGTCCAGCCTCGGCGCTGCACTCGCGTGCGCATCACCGTCTCGCCCGAGGCTCCAGCCTCGCGCGTGCGTAACCGTCTCCGCCTCGCCCGAGGGTCCAGCCTCGCGCGAGCGTAGCTACTCCGTCTCGCCCGAGGGTCCAGCCTCGCCCGAGGGTCGCCGCTCCCGCACCCGCTGTCGCTGACAGCTCGACTCCTCCTGTCAGCGTCCCATCGCTTCTTCTCCCTCTCGTATCCGGCTCGGACTCCATGACCAGAACCGAGTCCATCCTCGTTACGCGTCCTCGCTTGCCAAATCGACCGGACCGACCCTCTTATAAGATCCCCGAGAGCCCGCCGCCTCTCCCCACGCAAACAGCTCGAGCTCTCGTGCTCTAGCCTGCACCCGCGACAAGTTCCGCACGCCGCAAGATCTCCGCCGCCATCAACCCGACGATTCGTCGAGTTTCCGAGCTTGTAAGTGGCACCTCGAGTTTCCCCTTGATCTCTCGAAGCTAACCGAGTGTGTTCCCCTCTTTTTCCCCCTCGTCTTGGTGCTCTAATCGCTCGCCGTTGCTCTGCAGAGGCCGTTGTCCGCCAAACTGTGCAACCCGCCGTCACCGAGACCTCTCCGACGCCATTAACACCACTGGTGAGTTCGCCTCGAGCTCCTCTTTCGATTGGATCTGTTCCCGAGGTCTCTACCGCTCTGTAGCGGAATCCCGAGCCGCGCCGCCGCCTTCCGGCCGAGGAGCCGCCGCGTCCTTCTTTCTCTCCGGCGAAAAGCGCCGCCGGCCCTCCCTGATCTAATCCCGAGCGTCCATCTCAGATCCGACGCACACCAGAGCTCGATACCCCTTCGTTGTCTGTTTTACAAAAAGAACCTTACACCTTTTTAGGTCTAAACCCGCGGTCCCAATGGCCCTGTTCATTGAGTCTGCGAATTCTTCCGTTGGAGCCCCTGCGCTTTGTCCTATTCGAGGCGCAGTCCTTTCAATCTGATAATTTGTTTAAATCGGTTTTCAAATTCAAAATCAATTTCAGTTATTTACAGTTTTGCCACTGATTTCAAATGCTTATAACTTCTACGTTTTTAGTCCGATTTAGTCCGTTCAAGTTGCGTTAGATTCGTTTTGAAAAGCTCTATCTATCTGTACAAGGATATCTACTGTTTTCAGTACTTAAAATTTGAGTTAGGTTTAATCTACTAATTAAGGTTCTGTAACTTGTTTAGCTCATAACTTTCGCGTTATAATTCCGTTTTTCGTGATTCTCGCGTTTATGTGATCGTGGTAGATCGTACCTTCTGTTTTCAAACTTTTTATATTATTTTCTTGCTGATTGGTGTAATGTTCTAATTATAGCTTGTTTGCTTTGCATGATTGTGTCCCGATGATTGTGTGTTGATTTGATAATCGAGTATAGACGGTGAGAATTACGTTGGTGATCAAGAGCTCTACTTCGACAACCAGGATCAACCAGAGTACTCTGAATCAGGCAAGTATAGCATGGGATCATCCTTGTTGACCTATTCACCATGAAGCATCTAAATTCATATGCATGTGTTTAATTTTGACCTCCTATCTAGTTATCCTAGATTTTTGACCCGTTACCTTGTTAACCTTGGGATGCTATGCATATGGGTAGAATTTTGCTAGAGCTTTACTTAAACCAAACATGATCTAATAACAGTGAATAAAACTTGATCTTTTTAGCAACATGGTTTAGGACCTCCTGTCAGCAAAAGCTGGGACATACAGTGCAACCATGAGGGTTATATGGCTCTGACCTTAGCTCAGTAAAAGGACCTTTTCTAGCTTGTTAGTGGTTACCCGAAAGGGCGCATAAGGCGCTTGACGAGCTGGATTTAGGGCGGCTACTTTCACCTTGCCTGCGTTGCCGTAAGGTTGGGAGACCCTTCTTCCCCTTGCCTTAAGACCTAGCGGCCCTAACTTGTTAGACGAACCTTTGAAAGGCTTTGCGTGTATCCTGCCCACTCACCTTGGAAGTGTTATGGGAGTAATTAACCCGGGCATCTGGATATCACGACTCATCGGGTAAAGTGTACACCTCTGCGCAGAGTTTAATAAACTGTTATAACAGCCGTGCTCACGGATACGAGCGGCCCGGAAAACTCACAGACTTAGTTGTTATATGTTGTTTATTAATGTTGCTCCTGTTGATTATCTTATTACTATGTTTCAGTTATTATGATCATGTGGGTTGGGTTTAAGCATTCATATATGTTCACCTTAATGTTAAAATGTTGCCAAATAAAAGCTACTGCAGTTAAACCAGTGTCAGCCTTTTTGAGCCTCATGAACCCCATGTTACACTTGTTAAGTACGAGATGTACTTATGCTTGTTTATTTTCTTTCTACTTGGATAAAAATCCCGGATGGGTAACAGATTGCTATGGTAATGACGACTTCCCTGAAGAGTTCTAGTCTTGCTGTCAACCAGTCATCTTCCCTGTGATGGAGCTACCGCGAGAGATACTTTATTTATCCGCTGCTATGTAAAGTCTTTGAATAATATTCGTTATGTAATAGACATATGTGATGGTACTCCTTAATTTGTGGCTTATGTGTGTGATTGATCTCTGGGCACACATGAGTTATTGCATTCAATTTTGTTCTTAAAATTGGGTGTGACACGTTTTCCTTTTGAATTCACTCGTGAAGGACCTTACTCCCGGTTACTAACACCAACTAAGACTAAAAGGTCCTTTAGTCCCGGTTGGTAACACCAACCGGGACTAAAGGTTGGAGGACCTTAAGTCCAGGTTGGTAATACCAACCGGGAAACCTTTTAGTCTCGGTTGGTGTTACCGATCGGGACTAAAAGTCTTTAGTCCTGGACACAATTTTTTTGTGAAGACTAAAGCTCAGTTGATAGATGGACCAAAGGTTTGTTCTCTAGTAGTGTGTGCATTCTTAAGGTAAACAAAGATTATTATTGTTTCAAGATTAGAAGCAAGTGTAGAAATCTCCATGGCTATTATTGCTGTAGAGCACATTCCTATCCACCATATATCCTATTACACGTACTATAATGACAAATATATATGGCATAATGGAGATGGCACTGTTGTTGGTTGAAAACTTCAAGCTCTTGCAGTTCTTTCACCGAGAAATGAAAACAAAACAGAAACCTAAAGTTTGGGCAGCTGGTTTCTCCCACTCCTCTCCTGGTTGACTCTGTGAAGTGCAGAAATCTCCATGGTTATTATTGTTGTTCTTTCTCTCACTCCTGCAATCCACCCCAACTTCATCATCCTCAAATCGCAGGCCGGTCAACTTTTGAAGATGGGCAGCTATAGTTTGCAATTGCGATCAACGAGACATATCTGTTAGAAATACTACTACTGCTGCTTCTCAAACTCCTATTTTCAATCCCAATGCATCCCATTCCAGTGATACTAGGCCCTCAACAAAGCAAGCGATGACACCGTCATGATGTTTTTTTTGTGCCGAGCACCAGTGCCGACACTAGGCAAAGGCTTTGCCGAGTGCCCGACAAAAAACACTCAGCAAAGACTCTTTTGCTGATTATTTTTTTTGTCGAAAGAGCTTTGCCGAGTGCGACACTCGGTAAAGGCTTTGCCGAGTGCGACACTCGGCGGCAAAGGCTTTGCCGAGTGCAATCAAGCCTTGACACTCGGCAAAGCGCCTGAGTCCAGTTGTGCAGACCTCATCAATGGACAATTGTTATTAAGTGGACGAATTTGGTCTTCATTCTTCATCCATGTCCCTTAAAATTTTTAATTTGTCTTAGTATGCAAAGGAAACGAGGTAATCAGGAAATTTTATGGTGGAGGTCTGTATGCGGCGTGAGCTAAGGGTGGACCTTCGTGGCTTCGTCTTATATACTACATATATGTTTGATGGGTGATAGCTGATAGGTTGCTGCCAACATTAGTTCTACTACTATTAAAGATTCTAACATGCTTCGAATTTATGTTTTCTGAGGAAGAGTACAAAAAGATTCCACTACTTCTTCAATTCGAACATAGTCTGTTTCTGTCTTTTTCCGAGTATCCATGATTCTATTCTAGTTCTAGCATTTGAATCTAGATGTCTTACAGTAACTGATTTTTAGTTGTGGTTTGGTTATTTCATTGGCTACATCATTAGATAATCATGTATTGAGCTGTAGTATTGTTTTGGCAAAATTTGTGAGTTTGAATGAAATGAAAGGAGGTTGAATTATTTGATAGAGTGATGTGTGAGCCTCACAAGATTTTGTCATCCGTCTTTTTTTTCTTCCATTTGTAGTGACAGTGATACAGGTTGAAATTATGCTGTGGCTAATAACTTATTTGTGTTTGAACCTGGTGGTGATGGGGTCCTACTGTGCTTGCCTTTGTAGCAATTGAAATGTGGTTATAATTGCTTGATTCCCAGTTTATGTTGGCCTGATTAATGACACATTTTATTGTAGTCATTTTTGTACTGTACTGCACAATACAGCATATGTGTGTTGTAGTTTGCAAAATTATTTACATCTTGGAGCAATGCATCAAAGCCCTGGAGATTCAAAAGCTACTTTTTATGTTCAATACATGTTGATGTTTCCATTCCAAATAGTTGCCATGTGTGCATTTCAAAGACTTGAACATTTCCGATTCCTGGCAAGCTTGTTTATGCTCGAATTTGAGAAAGCTTCAATGAACTCGTAGATTTCTCTGATATTAACATCGGTCCTTGTACTTCTGCACCTTTACCTAGAATAATTCACTTCACATTTCTGGCAATGATTTCCTTTGACATATTCCTCTCCACTAATCGTTGTTCAATCTCATGCAGGTGGATCTGAATTCTGAAGTTACGAGTGCAATTCCAGTTGCAGTCTCTTAAGCTCGCATATATATAAAAGCAACCTCAGTGGGCTATGTAAGACATGGTGTGCCAAACTATCAGTGACTACTGACAGCTATGCATATGTTGTTGTATGATCAAGCTGCAAACTTGGTGTGCTGCCACACTCATGCTATAAATAACATAGGGCTTTAACCTTGGGTGTGGTAATCACCATCTCTTCTCATGCAATTATGTGCACTTCGTTATGCATCGGCATTGTGCTTCATTCATTGCATCGTCAAAAAGTGTCTTCCACGCTGGACATATGCGATGAAATGGAATGAAATTCCGATTTTCTGAGTGATCTGTTGATAATTAAGCAAAAACACTTGATTTTCCCGGTGCATCCCATCCCTGCAGTAACATGAGGACCTCATCAATGGTTATTAGGTAGACGAATTTGCTCAGCATTCTTCAACCATCCCATGAAAATTGTTAATTTGTGTAGGAGCAAAGAAAAAGAGGTAAGCATGGAATGTCTACGGTGGAGCATACGTGTGGCATGCAGGGCGATCTAAGGTGGAGCTTCTTATATATGTTGGATGGGGGTGATATTGGTAGAATATTTGTTCTACTACTATTAACATGCTCCGTATAATATAGAATGGAGCAAACACCAAGTATAATTTTATTCAAATCGGAGTCGATACCACAGGGAACATAAAACAGAGGACCTCAACACTAGTACACTACCCTCCATTCAATATAAGGCATTCAGTCGTTGCAACGTGACACTTTATTAGATGGATCATATATATACATGATAAGCTCTCTTTCACTACTGTGAGTGTCACATGTGGCAAATAGTTGTTCAAGTTTTCTTCTTAACCATTTCGTTTCGGTTCAACACACACTATATTGTCCTGGGGCAGTATATTTGCCCTATATTGTCCTGGGGCAGTATATTGTCCTGGGGCAAGGACATGTGACAGTTTAAAAATCCCTACCAAATAGGCTAGGGCCTTCAAAGCAACAAATTTGAATAAGATTAATTATTATCAATATGGGCCTAGCTTCTAGGATGAGAAATGGATAACAAAGATATGGATTTAGAGCGTCGACTTTGGCCATATGGTTGGTTAAAGGAATCTCCATCACAGATTATATGGTTGGTTAAAAACAAGAAATTCCAATCTTATTAAGATTAATCAGCATTTGTATTTGGTAAGTTTGACGTTTGTGGCGTGTTCTAACTTGCTTTTTGTAACATCCCAAAATTTGCATCAATTTAAAAATAGGCAATATGATTTAATTATGCATTTTGTGTGTTGCATAAAACTTAGTTAATAAATTATTTGCAAAAGCTAAAAATTAATCCTAGGCCAAAGATCATGTTGATGCATACATGCTGGTGCATAACTTATTTTTGTGATGCGTGGTTTTAGTTCAAAAGTTGTTTGAATTCAAAAAGGATTTGAAAATGCATTTGAAAAATCAAATCGGAAAATTGGAAAATATTTCCCCTTCTCCCTCCTCCTTCTTTCTCCCTTCTGGCCCGAGCCAGCTCGGCCGGCCCGCCCCCTCCCTCTTGCTGGCCTGTTTCCCTCTCCTCTCTCTTGCCTGCGTGGGCCGCCGCTCCGGCCCAGCTCGCGCGCAGCGTCGCAGCTCCGCGCCGCCCGGCCCAGCAGCCCTGCGCTGAGCCGAGGGTCCAGCCTCGGCGCAGCACTCGCCTGAGCGTCGCCGTCTCCGTCTCGCCCGAGGGTCCAGCCTCGCGCGAGCATAGCCGTTTCCGTCTCGCCCGAGGGTCCAGCCTCGTCTCGCCCGAGGGTCCAGCCTCGTCTCGCCCGAGGGTCCAGCCTCGCGCGAGCGTAGCCTTCTCCGCCTCGCCCGAGGGTCCAGCCTCGCGCGTGCGTAACCGTCTCCGCCTCGCCCGAGGGTCCAGCCTCGCCCGAGGGTCGCCGCTCCCGCACCCGCTCTCGCTGACAGCTCGACTCCGCCTGTCAGCGTCCCACCACTCTTTCTCCCTCTCGTATCCGGCTCGGACTCCATGGCCGGGATCGAGTCCATCCTCGCCACGCGTCCTCGCTTGCCAAATCGACCGAACCGACCCTCTTATAAGATCCCCGAGAGCCCGCCGCCTCTCCCCACGCAAACAGCTCGAGCTCTCGTGCTCTAGCCTGCACCCGCGACAAGTTCCGCACGCCGCAAGATCTCCGCCGCCATCAACCCGACGATTCGTCGAGTTTCCGAGCTTGTAAGTGGCACCTCGAGTTTCCCCTTGATCTCTCGAAGCTAACCGAGTGTGTTCCCCTCTTTCTCCTCTTCGTTTTGATGCCTTAATCGCTCGCCGTCGCTTTCCAGAGCCGCCGTCCGCCTCGACGAGCGATACGCCGCCACCAGATCGTCTCCGACCTCGTCTGTGCCTCTGGTGAGTCCGCTTTGCTCTCCTCTTTCGATTGGATCTGCTCCCGAGGCCTCTACCGCTCTGTAGCGCAATCCCGAGCCGCGCCGCCGCCTTCCGGCCGAGGAGCCGCCGCGTCCTTCTTTCTCTCCGGCGAAAAGCGCCGCCGGCCCTCCCTGATCTAATCCCGAGCGTCCATCTCAGATCCGACGCACACCAGAGCTCGATACCCCTTCGTTGCCTGTTTTACAAAAAGATCCTTACACCTTTTTAGGTCTAAACCCGCGGTCCCAAAGGCCCTGTTCTTTGAGTCTGCGTTTTCCTCTGTTTGAGCCCCTGCGCTTTGTCCTATTTGAGGCGCAGTCCATCCAATCCGCAGATTCGTTTTAAATCAATTTAAATACAAAATCAATTTCAGTTTATTTACAGTTTTGCCACCAGTTTTAAATGCTTATGACTTCTACGTTTTTAGTCCGATTTAGTCCGTTCAAGTTGCGTTAGATTCGTTTTGAAAAGCTCTATCTATCTGTACAAGGATATCTACTGTTTTCAGTACTTAAAATTTGAGTTAGGTTTAATCTACTAATTAAGGTTCTGTAACTTGTGTAGCTCATAACTTTCGCGTTATAATTCCGTTTTTCGTGATTCTCGCGTTTATGTGATCGTGGTAGATCGTACCTTCTGTTTTCAAACTTTTTATATTATTTTCTTGCTGATTGGTGTAATGTTCTAATTATAGCTTGTTTGCTTTGCATGATTGTGTCCCGATGATTGTGTGTTGATTTGATAATCGAGTATAGACGGTGAGAATTACGTTGGTGATCAAGAGCTCTACTTCGACAACCAGGATCAACCAGAGTACTCTGAATCAGGCAAGTATAGCATGGGATAATCCTTGTTGACCTATTCACCATGAAACAACTAAATTCATATGCATGTGTCTAATTTTGATCTCCTATCTAGTTTATCCTAGACTTTTGATCCGTTACCTTGTTAACCTTGGGATGCTATGCATATGGGTAGAATTTTGCTAGAGCTTTACTTAAACCAAACATGATCTAATAACAGTGAATAAAACTTGATCTTTTTAGCAACATGGTTTAGGACCTCCTGTCAGCAAAAGCTGGGACATACAGTGCAACCATGAGGGTTATATGGCTCTGACCTTAGCTCAGTAAAAGGACCTTTTCTAGCTTGTTAGTGGTTACCCGAAAGGGCGCATAAGGTGCTTGACGAGCTGGATTTAGGGCGGCTACTTTCACCTTGCCTGCGTTGCCGTAAGGTTGGGAGACCCTTCTTCCCCTTGCCTTAAGACCTAGCGGCCCTAACTTGTTAGACGAACCTTTGAAAGGCTTTGCGTGTATCCTGCCCACTCACCTCGGAAGTGTTATGGGAGTAATTAACCCGGGCATCTGGATATCACGACTCATCGGGTAAAGTGTACACCTCTGCGCAGAGTTTAATAAACTGATATATCAGCCGTGCTCACGGATACGAGCGGCCCGGAAAACTCACAGATTAGTTGTTATATGTTGTTTATTTATGTTGCTCATGTTGATTACCTTATTGTTATGTTTCAATTATTATGATCATGTGGGTTGGGTTTAAGCATTCATATATGTTCACCTTAATGTTAAAATGTTGCCAAATAAAAGCTACTGCAGTTAAACCAGTGTCAGCCTTTTTGAGCCTCATGAACCCCATGTTACACTTGTTAAGTACGAGATGTACTTATGCTTGTTTATTTTCTTTCTACTTGGATAAAAATCCCGGATGGGTAACAGATTGCTATGGTAATGACGACTTCCCTGAAGAGTTCTAGTCTTGCTGTCAACCAGTCATCTTCCCTGTGATGGAGCTACCGCGAGAGATACTTTATTTATCCGCTGCTATGTAAAGTCTTTGAATAATATTCGTTATGTAATAGACATATGTGATGGTACTCCTTAATTTGTGGCTTATGTGTGTGATTGATCTCTGGGCACACATGAGTTATTGCATTCAATTTTGTTCTTAAAATTGGGTGTGACAAATTGGTATCAGAGCTATGTTGACTGTAGGACGCAAGCCTAGTTAGTTATGGTCGTTTTAGTGGTCCTTGCTTCTCAATTCTTGCTATTTATCTTAGCCTTGTTAATTTATCAAAACTATATGCTTCTCTTTACTTGCTCTATTACACAAATATATTGATTCTATTGTATCTATCTCTTGGTCTATTCCATAGATGGCTCGTCGTATCACCCGCAGGACCGTCAGTGGACGCAGGAGGGCAGGCAACCCCGTTCCGCAAGTACCCCAGGAGCCAGAGCAGCAAGAGGTAGCGCCGCAAGAGCCAGAACTGCAAGAACAAGCACCTCAAGAAGTGGAACCACAAGCGCCGGCACCACCAGTACAAGCTCCAGCTCAGCAAGCACCAGCTCCACAAGCTCCAGTACCTCCCTCGCCAGTGCCCCCAGAAGTGCTGGAGGTTGAAGACGATGAAGAGCTTCCAACGGGTTGGGACGTGGACTCCGGGTATTTCGTCGGAGCGCCTACAGCTGCCCAGAGCCCCACACATCACAGGCTGATGGGACTTTTTGATGCCTACTACCCCGACAAGAACATCATCGTACAGTACACCCATTGGAGGTACAGTCATCCCATGGAAAAGACCTACTGGAAGGCAAGAGTGACTGTCGCTGTCCGAGAACCAGAGAGTGGCTTATACCTGCATGAGATGGTGATCGGCCACAGGGCTCGTCGGTCCACTCTAGCGTCAGCCTTGGAAGCCGTGGCAGTTGAAGCCTACAAAGCATTCCGAGGTCGTCGTATTGAAGACATGAGGAATGACGCATACCGCTATCTGCCCTATTGGAACAGTGAGAATAAGGAGGCTATGGTAGAAGACCCCAATGCAACACCAACCGAGAAGGCCACACGAGATTTTCTCCTTGACAGGGAAAGGTCTAACGCGGACTTGGAAAGGCAGGTGATATCCATGGGAAAAGATCTCAAAAGATGCTATAGCACTATTGATGGGCTCTTGGAACTTCTCAATCAAACCCTTATGTACAAGAGGCTCCGTGAACCGCTCTACAAATAGGCATAGGTCACCCTTCTATGTAATAAGACGATTTTAGTAGACGTTTGTCGAGTCTAGTTAACCTATGTGCTAGTGTGCTTCTTTATGTGTGAGTTGGATTATTATTATGTTTATGTGTGATTTGGTTCTTTGTAATGAGTGTTGAGATATTGTGGGCTTGTCTACAAATCTCATAGTTAGACATAACGTTTATGAATAATAAAAGGGTTAGTTATATCTTGTCCTATGCTGTTTTCTGGAACAACCTGTGATCTTTTGGTTATATCTCAAGTCCTGATCGTGCAACATGGCTGAAAATTTTATGATGGAAAATAGACTCCTATATCTAACCAATGCCTCTGGAATCACTTCAATAGCTGTTATGATTTGTGAGATATGGCTGTTTCAAGTTAGAGTTTCTGCGCAGTTTTGAGCACTGGACAGATCTGTTTGTTCTCTGTTTTTGACTGATTTAACGGCAGAATCTGGGAAAGTCACTTAAATAAAAGTTGTAGATAATTTCGTTATCTTTCCAACCGTGTATCAGACGCCCTGTTTGGATTTCTGGAACTCCGTATATGACTGTTTTTCTGTACTGCTGTTACCGGATCTCGCCCAGAAATTTTCAGATCTCCTGTTTCCTCTCATAGAAGTGATCTTTTCTTGAAAAGGTTCACTAACCTTGATCCCTGTTTGGAAACACAGATGGCCGCCAGAGGAGGTGGAGTTGGAGGTGGACGTGGACGTGGCCGTGGTCGTGGAGCACCTGTTAACCCACCACCACCACCACCCCCAGTTGACATTCAGCAGTTGATGGGCATCCAAGCCCAATTTATGCAAACTATGATGCAACATATGCAGCATCAGCCAGTTGGAGGAGCACCACCGATGCAAGTGAGGGACAAGAGGGGTGAGTTTTTGAAGGGTCACCCGCCAGTGTTCTCTCATGCCGCTGATCCCCTGGAGGCTGATGACTGGCTTCGTGCCATTGAACGCCAGCTTACCATCGCGCAATGCAATGACCAGGAGAAGGTGCTCTATGCTTCTGGTCAGTTGCAAGGAGCTGCTCTGGATTGGTGGGAATCGTTTCAGTTCGGCCAAGCCAACGATGCCCCACCTGTCACCTTTGAGGAATTCAAGACCAACTTCAAAGCATACCATATTCCTGCTGGTCTGATTGAATTGAAGCAGGAAGAGTTCAGATCTCTGCGCCAAGGAGCCATGACCATTGCTGAGTACCGTGACAAGTTTGCTCAATTGTCACGCTATGCCCCCACAGATATCGCTCAGGATGCCGACAAGCAGCGTCGCTTTCTCAAGGGTCTGAATGATGGACTGGCACTGCAGCTTATGTCCAATGAGTATGCCAGTTACCAGACTCTAGTCAACCGTGCTATAGTGGTTGACAACAAGCGCAAGGAGATGGAGGCTAGAAAAAGGAAGCTTCAAGGTCAGTCCTCTGGTAGTAACAACCGCCCTCGCTCCAACTTCGCACCAGGCAATCAGCAGAGGTACCAGGGACCGACTACTCAGTGGAACCGCAACCAGGGACAGCAACGTCCTTCATACCCGCAACAGCAGCAGAACAATAATCAAGCCCAACGCCAAGGCACTCCCAACAATGCTCCCATGAAGACTAGTGCACCTAACACCCCCGTCAAGAATGGAACACCCAATGCCTGTTTTCGTTGTGGTGATCCCGGTCACTATGCTAACCGCTGTCCGAAAAGGCAAGATCAGCTCCCACCTCAGAATAATGGGCAGAAAGGAAGGCAGCAAGTACCCCCTAATTCGGGAAAGGTGAATCACGTGTCCACAGAGACCGTGCAGGAAGCGCCAGAAATTATGCTTGGTACGTTCAACATCAGTTCCATCCCCGCTACAGTTCTTTTCGATTCTGGTGCATCGCATACTTTCATATCACATACATTTGTTAGAATGCATAATCTACCTGTTAGTCTCATGAAAACCCCCATAATGGTTACCTCACCGGGTGGAGGTTTACAAGCTACGCTCCAGTGTATGCCGCTAGCTGTGTCCCTAGGGGGAATAGATTTCTCAGTGTCCCCAATTGTGTTGAAGACAGCTGGTATTGATTTGATACTGGGTATGGATTGGCTGACGAAAACCAAGACAGGCATTCAGTGTCAAGATAAGGTTGTGACAGTTACTACAGCTAAGGGAGACAAAATCAGTGTGAAGGTAGTGCTACAACCAACACCGACTGCAACCGTGAACCAGATGAATGAGGAGGTTTTTCCGAAAGATCTAGTGGTGGATGAGTTCCCGGATGTGTTCCCCGATGATTTGCCAGGTATGCCACCTGATCGCGACATTGAATTTATTATTGAACTTTTACCTGGAACTGCACCCATAGCTAAAAGACCATATAGGATGGGAGTACCTGAATTAGAAGAACTTAAGAAACAAATTAAAGAGTTACAAGAAAAAGGGTTCATTCGTCCTAGTTCATCACCTTGGGGAGCTCCTGTTATTTTCGTTGACAAGAAGGATGGTGGTCAACGGATGTGTGTTGACTATAGATCGCTTAATGAAGTTACCATCAAGAACAAGTACCCGTTGCCGAGGATTGATGATCTGTTTGACCAGCTTAAAGGTGCATGTGTGTTCTCTAAGATTGATCTGCGTTCTGGTTACCATCAGTTGAAGATTCGAGCGTCTGATATTCCAAAGACAGCTTTTACTACCAGGTATGGGTTGTATGAGTACACAGTCATGTCCTTTGGATTGACCAATGCACCTGCCTACTTTATGTATTTGATGAACAAGGTGTTCATGGAATATCTTGACAAGTTCGTTGTTGTGTTTATTGATGATATTCTAGTATACTCTAAGAACAAGGAGGATCATGTTGAGCATCTAAGGTTAGTACTACAGAAGCTCAGAGAGCACAAGTTGTATGCCAAGCGCAGCAAGTGTGAGTTTTGGTTAAAGGAAGTTTCTTTCCTTGGACATGTTATCTCTAATGGAGGCATCTCAGTAGATCCGGGCAAGGTTGAAGATGTGTTGAATTGGAATCCACCAACAGATGTGACCGAGATTCGTAGTTTCCTTGGATTGGCTGGTTACTATAGAAGGTTCATTGAAGGATTCTCCAAACTTGCTAAGCCAATGACAGCTCTGCTAGAGAAGAATGCTAAGTTTGTCTGGTCCGATAAATGTCAAGCTAATTTCGAGGAGTTGAAGAAACGTTTGACTACAGCTCCAGTGTTAATTCTGCCAGATCTGAGTAAGGATTTCTCTATTTATTGTGATGCATCTCGTCAAGGTTTGGGTTGTGTTCTTATGCAAGAAGGCAGAGTGGTAGCATATGCATCGAGGCAGTTGAGAAAGCATGAGCTGAACTATCCCACTCATGATTTAGAATTGGCAGCTGTTGTCCATGCATTGAAGATTTGGAGACACTATCTAGTGGGTCACAAGACGGACATCTATACCGATCATAAGAGCTTGAAGTACATTTTCACTCAGTCTGATCTGAATTTGAGACAACGCAGATGGTTGGAATTGATTAAAGATTATGATTTGGAAATACACTATCATCCCGGGAAGGCTAATGTTGTAGCAGATGCCTTGAGTAGAAAGAGCCATGCCAATGAGGTCAGAATTGCTCCTATGCCAGATGAGTTGTGTGCTGAATTTGCACATCTAAATTTGGGAATTGTGATCAACAGAATAGAGTTAGAGCTTGAACCAGTATTGATGCAAGAGATACGTAAGGGTCAGATGTCAGATGAAAAGTTAAAGCAGATAGCCGATAACATTGTTCTTGGCAAAGCATCAGGTTTTCGGTTGGATGATGATGGTACATTATGGCATGGGAATAGATTATGTGTACCTGCAATCAAGGAGATACGTGAGTCTATACTGCGAGAAGTACATGAGTCAGCTTATTCCATTCATCCTGGAAGCACTAAGATGTACCTTGATCTGAAGAAAAAGTATTGGTGGGATGGGCTGAAGCGAGATGTAGCCGAGTACGTCGCTTTGTGTGATACATGTCAGAGGGTGAAGGCAGAACATCAGGGACCCGCTGGTTTGTTACAACCGATGAAGATACCTGAATGGAAGTGGGAAGAAGTCGGTATGGACTTTATAGTTGGTTTGCCTCGTACGCAGAGAGGGTACGACTCCATATGGGTAGTAGTTGATCGATTGACCAAAGTTGCTCACTTTATACCAGTTAAAACTACCTATACGGGAGCAAGATTGGCAGAATTGTACATGGAACGGATAGTATGTTTGCATGGAGTGCCCCGAAAGATTGTGTCAGATCGTGGTACTCAGTTCACCTCTCACTTTTGGCAGATGATACATCGATCATTAGGCACAAGGTTGAACTTCAGTACTGCTTATCATCCACAGACTGATGGACAGACGGAAAGAACCAATCAGATTCTGGAAGACATGTTGAGAGCTTGTGCATTACAGTATGGCACCAGTTGGGACAAGAATCTGTGTTATGCAGAGTTCTCATACAACAACAGTTATCAGGAGAGTCTTAAGATGGCACCGTTTGAAGCCTTGTATGGTAGACAGTGTAGAACACCGTTGTTCTGGGATCAGACAGGTGAGAGTCAAGTGTTTGGACCTGATGTGTTGAGGAATGCCGAGGAACATGTCAGAATAATCAGAGATAACCTGAGAGCTGCTCAGTCCCGACAGAAGAGTTATGCAAACAACCGTCGTCGAGATCTATCTTTTGCAGTAGGTGATCATGTCTACCTAAAGGTGTCACCGATGAGAGGTGTGAAAAGGTTCAATAAGAAAGGAAAGTTAGCACCAAGGTATATTGGACCGTTCAAAATTCTTGGAAGACGTGGCGAAGTGGCATATCAGTTAGAGTTGCCTGAAAGCTTGTCAGGAGTGCATAATGTGTTTCATGTCTCTCAGTTGAAAAAGTGCCTGCGAGTACCCGAAGAGCAGATACCGTTGGAAGAGCTTACAGTTAAGGAAGATCTGACTTATGATGAGTACCCAACAAGAATTTTAGAGACAGCCGAAAGAGTTACCCGGAGCAGAGTAATAAAGATGTGTAAGGTTCAGTGGAATCGGTATTCAGAAGCAGAGGCAACTTGGGAAAGAGAAGAGGATTTGAGGAAGTCATACCCGCAGTTGTTTGAGTAAGCATCGCTGGAATCTCGAGGACGAGATTCTTTAAGGGGGGTAGAATTGTAACATCCCAAAATTTGCATCAATTTAAAAATAGGCAATATGATTTAATTATGCATTTTGTGTGTTGCATAAAACTTAGTTAATAAATTATTTGCAAAAGCTAAAAATTAATCCTAGGCCAAAGATCATGTTGATGCATACATGCTGGTGCATAACTTATTTTTGTGATGCGTGGTTTTAGTTCAAAAGTTGTTTGAATTCAAAAAGGATTTGAAAATGCATTTGAAAAATCAAATCGGAAAATTGGAAAATATTTCCCCTTCTCCCTCCTCCTTCTTTCTCCCTTCTGGCCCGAGCCAGCTCGGCCGGCCCGCCCCCTCCCTCTTGCTGGCCTGTTTCCCTCTCCTCTCTCTTGCCCGCGTGGGCCGCCGCTCCGGCCCAGCTCGCGCGCAGCGTCGCAGCTCCGCGCCGCCCGGCCCAGCAGCCCTGCGCTGAGCCGAGGGTCCAGCCTCGGCGCAGCACTCGCCTGAGCGTCGCCGTCTCCGTCTCGCCCGAGGGTCCAGCCTCGCGCGAGCATAGCCGTTTCCGTCTCGCCCGAGGGTCCAGCCTCGTCTCGCCCGAGGGTCCAGCCTCGTCTCGCCCGAGGGTCCAGCCTCGCGCGAGCGTAGCCTTCTCCGCCTCGCCCGAGGGTCCAGCCTCGCGCGTGCGTAACCGTCTCCGCCTCGCCCGAGGGTCCAGCCTCGCCCGAGGGTCGCCGCTCCCGCACCCGCTCTCGCTGACAGCTCGACTCCGCCTGTCAGCGTCCCACCACTCTTTCTCCCTCTCGTATCCGGCTCGGACTCCATGGCCGGGATGGAGTCCATCCTCGCCACGCGTCCTCGCTTGCCAAATCGACCGAACCGACCCTCTTATAAGATCCCCGAGAGCCCGCCGCCTCTCCCCACGCAAACAGCTCGAGCTCTCGTGCTCTAGCCTGCACCCGCGACAAGTTCCGCACGCCGCAAGATCTCCGCCGCCATCAACCCGACGATTCGTCGAGTTTCCGAGCTTGTAAGTGGCACCTCGAGTTTCCCCTTGATCTCTCGAAGCTAACCGAGTGTGTTCCCCTCTTTCTCCTCTTCGTTTTGATGCCTTAATCGCTCGCCGTCGCTTTCCAGAGCCGCCGTCCGCCTCGACGAGCGATACGCCGCCACCAGATCGTCTCCGACCTCGTCTGTGCCTCTGGTGAGTCCGCTTTGCTCTCCTCTTTCGATTGGATCTGCTCCCGAGGCCTCTACCGCTCTGTAGCGCAATCCCGAGCCGCGCCGCCGCCTTCCGGCCGAGGAGCCGCCGCGTCCTTCTTTCTCTCCGGCGAAAAGCGCCGCCGGCCCTCCCTGATCTAATCCCGAGCGTCCATCTCAGATCCGACGCACACCAGAGCTCGATACCCCTTCGTTGCCTGTTTTACAAAAAGATCCTTACACCTTTTCGGTCTAAACCCGCGGTCCCAAAGGCCCTGTTCTTTGAGTCTGCGTTTTCCTCTGTTTGAGCCCCTGCGCTTTGTCCTATTTGAGGCGCAGTCCATCCAATCCGCAGATTCGTTTTAAATCAATTTAAATACAAAATCAATTTCAGTTTATTTACAGTTTTGCCACCAGTTTTAAATGCTTATGACTTCTACGTTTTTAGTCCGATTTAGTCCGTTCAAGTTGCGTTAGATTCGTTTTGAAAAGCTCTATCTATCTGTACAAGGATATCTACTGTTTTCAGTACTTAAAATTTGAGTTAGGTTTAATCTACTAATTAAGGTTCTGTAACTTGTGTAGCTCATAACTTTCGCGTTATAATTCCGTTTTTCGTGATTCTCGCGTTTATGTGATCGTGGTAGATCGTACCTTCTGTTTTCAAACTTTTTATATTATTTTCTTGCTGATTGGTGTAATGTTCTAATTATAGCTTGTTTGCTTTGCATGATTGTGTCCCGATGATTGTGTGTTGATTTGATAATCGAGTATAGACGGTGAGAATTACGTTGGTGATCAAGAGCTCTACTTCGACAACCAGGATCAACCAGAGTACTCTGAATCAGGCAAGTATAGCATGGGATAATCCTTGTTGACCTATTCACCATGAAACAACTAAATTCATATGCATGTGTCTAATTTTGATCTCCTATCTAGTTTATCCTAGACTTTTGATCCGTTACCTTGTTAACCTTGGGATGCTATGCATATGGGTAGAATTTTGCTAGAGCTTTACTTAAACCAAACATGATCTAATAACAGTGAATAAAACTTGATCTTTTTAGCAACATGGTTTAGGACCTCCTGTCAGCAAAAGCTGGGACATACAGTGCAACCATGAGGGTTATATGGCTCTGACCTTAGCTCAGTAAAAGGACCTTTTCTAGCTTGTTAGTGGTTACCCGAAAGGGCGCATAAGGCGCTTGACGAGCTGGATTTAGGGCGGCTACTTTCACCTTGCCTGCGTTGCCGTAAGGTTGGGAGACCCTTCTTCCCCTTGCCTTAAGACCTAGCGGCCCTAACTTGTTAGACGAACCTTTGAAAGGCTTTGCGTGTATCCTGCCCACTCACCTCGGAAGTGTTATGGGAGTAATTAACCCGGGCATCTGGATATCACGACTCATCGGGTAAAGTGTACACCTCTGCGCAGAGTTTAATAAACTGATATATCAGCCGTGCTCACGGATACGAGCGGCCCGGAAAACTCACAGATTAGTTGTTATATGTTGTTTATTTATGTTGCTCATGTTGATTACCTTATTGTTATGTTTCAATTATTATGATCATGTGGGTTGGGTTTAAGCATTCATATATGTTCACCTTAATGTTAAAATGTTGCCAAATAAAAGCTACTGCAGTTAAACCAGTGTCAGCCTTTTTGAGCCTCATGAACCCCATGTTACACTTGTTAAGTACGAGATGTACTTATGCTTGTTTATTTTCTTTCTACTTGGATAAAAATCCCGGATGGGTAACAGATTGCTATGGTAATGACGACTTCCCTGAAGAGTTCTAGTCTTGCTGTCAACCAGTCATCTTCCCTGTGATGGAGCTACCGCGAGAGATACTTTATTTATCCGCTGCTATGTAAAGTCTTTGAATAATATTCGTTATGTAATAGACATATGTGATGGTACTCCTTAATTTGTGGCTTATGTGTGTGATTGATCTCTGGGCACACATGAGTTATTGCATTCAATTTTGTTCTTAAAATTGGGTGTGACACTTTTCGTCCCTTAATATAACTAAATGTAGCTTTCCTGTGTTTGCGAGAAAAAAAATGATATGGAATTTAGATGTGAACCAATATGGATTTGTCCATACCCTCCAAGGTATAGCCATGCTCCACTGTTTATTTTTTTCATGGTGGCCATGTTATTGCAGCCAGCTCGATCCTCTGAGGTAGCGAGTTATCTACATCAGAGAAATGTCGGGCGCACATACCACCGTCCCTCCATGCAGTGGTGGAGCATGGGAAGAAATTAGGGGGGGGGGGGGGGTACACTACCGGAAACGCTCTCTTTGCCGAGAGTTTTGGCTTTGCCGAGAGCTAAATCTCGGGCACTCGGCAAATAATGTCTTCGCTAAAGAAGGCCCTCAGTAAGGAGGTCTTTGCCGAGGGCGGTAAAGACCTCTTTGCTGAGGGCCTTCCTTTTGACCCTCGGTAAAGAAATTTTCAAAATACATTTTGAAGCACAAATTTAACTTAAATGAACAAGTTTTCTACTATAAAGTTGTATAACTTTTTAAGATCTACATAGTTTATATTCGTAATTTTTTTAGTTAACAAATCGATAGTAATATTATTCACAAAATCTATATGTCTCTAATAACTTTTACGAAACTACTAGAGAGATATATAAGATTTGTGAACAATGTTAGAACCATCACGTCGGATGAACAAATGACCAAACATCCAAAATAAAGTTTATAGATCTTGAGAAGTTACGTTTGAATTAAAAAAATCAAAATATGAATCTTTTAAATGATCTCGGATGGAAAAACGCTCAAAATAAAGTTTGTAGATCTCAAAAGGTTATGAAACTTTATAGTTGACAACTTTTTCATTTGAGTTCATCTTGCCATGTTAAACCTATGTTTGAATTTTAAAAATTCAAAATATGAATTTTTTAAATGACCACGGATGAAATTTTTTGTAGATCACGAAAAGTTATGAAACTTGGTAGTTGACAACATTTTCATTTGAGTTCATCTTGCCATGCTAAACCTATGTTTGAATTTCAAAAATGCAAAATACGAATTTTTTAAATGACCTCGGATGGAAAAACATCCAAAAAAAGTTTGTACATCTCAAAAAATTATAAAACTTTGTAGTTGACAACTTTTTTATTTGAGGTCATTTTGCCATGCTAAACCAACGTTTGAGTTTCTCAAATTTGAAATTCAAATTTTGTAAACGAGCTCGGATGGAAAAACTTCCTAAACAAAAAGTGTAGATCTCAAAAGGTTATGAAACTTTGTAGTTGACAACCATTTGATTTGAATTCGTTTAGGGTCTCAAAAAAGTAATTTACACTCGGTTTGATACAATGTGTGGGGAATTAAAATTGCTTATAGGCACATATGATGGTGAGTGTAGTGGTTAAGGCACAAATGGTGCGAGAGAGGTAACAAGTTTGAATCCCCATCGTCGCAATGTAGTGCTATAAAATTCTAGAAAAAGGAATAGTGGGTCCCTCCAAATAAAAAAATATCTATATATGCCCTCGGCAAAGAACCGGAGTCCAGTAGTGCGAATTCCATTATGCATTTGTATACTTGTGAATTGTGATTATGAACTTGTTAACAGAGATGAACTAGTGCACATGACAGTTGCTGCAATTCAGAGCAAGGAGGCGAGCAGCCGGCAGCACATGAAACAAAGTACCAAGTCTGCATGACAAAGCTAGCTACACATGCACACAGACTCGACGGCTGGATGATGGGATGGCTGGGAAGTTAACCCTCATAGTAGTATGTTCACCGGTCTAGAAATTCGAGGTCGATCCATGCAGGCGGACATAAAAGTGCTTGATGAACGTCGCGAAGGAGTCGTTCTCCAAGACGATCGAGCTGCTTTCTTCAATTTTATCGTGCGTAGGTCTTCTTCGTCAAGATAGGAATGTTAGAAATACCACGTACTCCTTCTCAAACGTGTCGTGTCTATCCCAGTGCATCCCATCCCAAAATAACTAGACCTCGTCGATAGTTACTATAATTAAGTAGACGAGAATTTGCTCAGCGTCCTTCAACCATCTCCCATAAAAATTGTAAATTTGTGTCAGTACGCAAAGACAAAAGAGGGTGTGTGGCATGCAGCGGGAGCTATGGGGTGGAGCTTCTTATATATGTTTCCAATGGGCGTTCACGATGTCGACGGGCATCAGAGCACGAGCCCATGGCATTGCCTCGCCGAGACAATGGGCTCATTGCCTCTTGGGTCTCCCAGGTTGTTTTCACAAAAATCAAAGGCCACAGATGGGTTGAAGCAAATGCATTGTACATGCCCTCAGCTCTGCTGAATCTAAAACTCCTTATGCATCCCATCCCTAGAATTAGAATCCTCTCGTGGCTGGGTTGCCACTAAATTCCTATCATTGTGCCATGCTATATTATATTGTTGAGCTCATCAACACCTCCTCGTTATTGTGGATATCATTGTCTCTGAGGAAGCAAGTGATTTCAGATCGATCACACCCCGTTCAAGGGGTGGGCAGGTAGCTATATATAGGTGCATAATGACATGTGTGAGTAAACTTTCGACAGACCAGAGAATATATCCAATTTTCATTATAATTATCTTTGCAGTTTTGCTCCGGTGGTTCACCACTAGAGATCAGACCTTTGGTCAATCTGCCAAATCACCTTTCACCACGGGAAAACCAATCTTTGCCAAGCGTTTTTTCTTTGCCGACTGTTTTTTTTTTCAGGCACTCGGCAAAAAAAACACTCGGTAAAGAAAAAACAGTCGGTAAAGATTTTCTTTGCCGAGTGCCAAAAAAACACTCGGCAAAGAAATTCTTTGCCGAGTGTTTTTTTTGGCACTCGACAAAGAATTGCTTTGCCGAGTGTTTTTTTTGGCACCCAGCAAAGAGCTCTTTCCCGAGTGTTTTTTTTTACACTTGGCAAAGCCAATTTTCAAATCACATTTTGAAGCAGTAAATTAATCGAAATGAAAAAGTTTTCAACTACAAAGTTGTTTAACTTAGCAAGATGAACAATTTTTGTTTTGGTGATTTCTTCATTTGACAAACTTAAAATAAATTTATTCACAAATCTTACGTATCTGTCTGAAAGTTTATGAAACTACAAGAGTGATATATAATGTTTGTGAATAATATTAGAACCACAATTTCGGATGCACAAATGGTCAAACAACCAAAATAAACTTTGTAGATCTTGACAAGTTATGAAAGTTTGTAGTTGATAACTTTTTAATTTCAAGTCATCTAGTTAACTGGTTTTACTCCACCAGTCTTTCCTGCCTCCTCAAGTTTGCCATCAACAAGAGGACAATGTGGCCTCCGTCTGGCATTGCATCAAACAACCCATCATTTTTCACTACCGGTTTTGAACTAATCGGTAGTGGTATCTCTTTCTGTATCAATAATAGGAAAGATGAACGATTCACTTATACTTCAACAAACATCTTGTGGATGCCTAAAGCATCACTTATTATCTTGAGGTACTTACAGTGAAATCCAAAGTATACATCATTAGGG
Source organism: Coix lacryma-jobi var. lacryma-jobi (assembly GCA_009763385.1). Classification (NCBI taxonomy): domain Eukaryota; kingdom Viridiplantae; phylum Streptophyta; class Magnoliopsida; order Poales; family Poaceae; genus Coix; species Coix lacryma-jobi. The sequence continues at coordinate 151,159,086 of CM019825.1, forward strand.
TGTTTTGCATGAGCAATGTACTAAGCTTAATTAGGTACAAACTCTTATCCAATTTTGCATTCTTAAGAAGAAAAAGATTAGTGTTTCAAGATTATAAGCAAGTGCACGAATCTCTATGGTTTTTGTTGTGATGATATAGAGTTCCTGTACATGCCTTACAAATCAATTTGACAACCTCTAAAGATTGCATTCGTAGTAGTCATAATTTAGTTAACATATATTGTGCCAATCTCATAATTAATATGCGGGACTAAGATCACATTGCAACAAGACGTCTCCCTCTGGCCACCATCCAAATGATAACCAATGGTGCTCGTGTCCCCAACCTCTAGGACATGCTGATTAACAACTCCTCCAACTAGTCTCAATATGCATGGATACGTTTCTGCTTGACTGTTCTTGACAAAGTTCACCTTACACTCCCATGTCGTTGTGTGGCTCCTCTGATCCACCCTGACATTGACTTGCTTAGGAATGATGCCACCAACGTTGACTGGTTTTACACCACAGTCTACCTGCCTCAAGTTGTTCAGCGGTAAGAGGACACTATGCCTCCATCGATCTGTCATCACATCAAAGGCCCATATGGGATCAATGCATTCCACGAACAATAGAAAACTGTCTACATGGACTCTGAATTTTTCGGTCATGCTCACTTTGTTACAAATCTTATTCTTGGTACTCATCTATTCTATCCCGGTGCATCTCATGCCATAATTGAAAATCATCAATGGCTTTTATTAGGTAGACGAGTTTCAATTCTGTCATTGTGTGGGCATAACGCAAAGGAAAGAAGGAAAGGAGGAAATGTTTATGGAGTGGAAGTGTGCCTAGGGCGGAGCTTCTTAGTTCTTTATATGATGGGTGATGGAAATTTTTAATGGCTTTGGAGTTGCTAGAAATGTACTCATATGTAATTGCAACATGTTTTTTGAAAGGCAACATTTTTCTGTACTGCAGCATTATATAGACAGCTTGATAGTCCAATAAGAATTAGAACATGCTACCTTGCTCTCTCAAAAAAAAAGTAAGAACATACTACCACCCGTCAGAAAAGACATATAAAAATTCACTACTACAGAAATGACATTCACTGTCGGTATATCACTAGCGGTTTCTTTTCAACCGCCACTGATGTTTCTTCACTGGCGGTTTGAAGATTGAAAACCAGACAATGATTGGGGAATGCCACAAACTGCCAATGAAAATAGCTAACAGTGGTGGTTGGTGGCTCAAACCGCCAGTGAAGCGTCACTAGCGGTTCGTAGCTCAAACCGCCAGTGATATTAATTAGGGTATCACTGGCGGTTTGGTTTTAAACCGCCAGTGATGTTTTGGTATCACTGGCGGTTTGGTTTTAAACCGCCAATGATAGATCGTGTATAAAAGGTCATTCCCTTCCCCCCCCCCCTGCTCTCTCCCAGCTCGAGCTCCACAAGCAGAGCAGCATTTTCCCCCACCCTCACTCCAAGCAGAGCAGCGCTTGGCCGAGGAGGAAGAGTCCCGTGTACGACCAAGAACATGCGGCGTCCAGTGCGAGCAAGAGCCTATGTCGCACCTTCGCCAAGCGCTGAGATTTCTACTTGTCGTGTCGTGTGCACAGAGGCAGCAGGTCAGAGGCCACAGTCTCCAGCTTCTAAAGTGCAGCCTCACTTCCTACCTCGACTACCGGAAAATGCTACTCCCTCCGTTCCATAATGACCCTTTAGCCTAAAGGGTCACTTATTATAGAACGGAGGGCGACTTCAGTGTTTGTACTTCTTCGCATACGATGTTCGTCCATGGCATCGAGCCGTAGGGGTGGTAAAGGGCCCTATAATTTAGCCTAGCAAATTTAAGTATCGGGCTCAAAAAGGATCGGGTCGTAATACTATATGATTTTGAACTAAAAATGGAAAGGGCTAGGTTGAATTGTGAAAGAGTGATAAGGGCCATGATCCATTACCACGACGAGCCGTCGACACTCTCCGTGCACGCCATGCTTGCTAATCGAGGCTCCGTAGATGCATAAGTTCAGCTGACTGCTCAAAATGCCTAGATACAATAGACCGGTGGATTAGAAGCTACTACCTCTGTCCCAAAATAATTAAAATAAATTTCTATATTCAACTGAATTCCAACTATTTAAAGTTTGAATAATTTTACAGTAAAATATACTTCGTCTATGATACTAGATGAATAAATTGTGTAAAACAATTTGTACTCGTAAAAGTTTACATTTTTCTCTATAAGTTTAGTTAAAATTAAATTGAACGACAGTAGAAGTTAATATATTTGGGGACAGGTAATTATAATGAAATCTGAAATATACTACCTTAGAACCTTTTGCATGAGCAATTTACGAAGAGTATAATAAGCTGCAAATTTGTTTTTGACTGTGCATTCTTAAGGTAAACAAAGATTATTACTGTTTCAAGATTAGAAGCAAGTGCAGCAGAAATCTCCATGGTTCGTTATTGCTGTACGTGTAGAGCATATTACTATATATCCACCATATCCTTACACGTACTATAATGACAAATATATATGGCATAATAGAGATGCCATAGTTGTTGCAAGCTCTTGCAATTCTTTCACCGAGAAATAAAAACAAAACTGAAACCTGAAGTTGGGCAGCTGGTTTCTCCCAACTCCTGTCCAAAATGCAGCCCAACTTTCCCAATCCCCTCTTTCTCGAGTCCTCTTCACAATCCCGTGAAATGCAAACCAATCCTGTTCTCTCTCTCACTCCTGCAATCCACCCCAACTTCATCATCCCTCAAATCGCAGGCCGGTCAACTTCTTGAAGATGGGCAGCTAGTTTGTCATTGCGATCAACGAGGCATATCATATCTGTTAGAAATACTACTCCTTCTCAAACTCCTATTTTCTATCCCAGTGCATCCCATTCCAGTAATACTCAGAACTCGTCATTGGACAATGGTTATTAAGTAGACGAATTTGCTCAGCATTCTTCATCCATCGCCCTTGAAAATTGTTAATTTGTCTCAATACGGAAAGGACAGGAGGTAATCAGGAAATGTTTATTGGTAGAGGTTTGTGTGCCGCCTGAGCTAAGGGCAGACCTTCTTATATATACTGTATATATGTGCTGATGGGTGGTAGCCAATTTTGATTTGGCCAGATATTAAGATTATTATTAACTTGTTGACTCCTGCTCCCTGACGAACGACCACAGTACAATTATTAACAGCTTATATACACCACGTGACATGGAACATAACACAGAGGACCCCAACACTAGTGCACTATCCCCCAATCAATATAAGGCATTCAGTCCTTGCCATGTGACAGTTTATTAGATGGATCCTATATATATGCGATAAGCTCTCTTTCACTGCTGTGAGTGTCACATGTATCTTGCACTGAGGTAGTATACGAACAGAAAATCATGGCAGATAGTTGTTCAAGTTTCTTCTCAACCGTTTCGTTTGGGTTCAATGCACTGCTAGGATTCGGAGGTATCGGAAAGATCTATGTTATCCTGGGGCACTATTTCTGCCTCTTTTCTAGTGCTTGTTTTGGCCCCAATTTTCCAAATCGGCGGACAGCGGCGCTCAAGGGAGCGCGAGTTAGTTGCAGCGTGCCGGGCTGCTCATTTGAGGTGAGCACCAGCAAGCACCACTGAGGTTTAGTGCCCTGAGGTGACTGAACCTCAATGCACCGGGCATTTATATGTCTTGGCAACAACTCAAAGTTGGTCGGTGGAGGTGAGCGGTAACAATATCTGAGGCCGAGGAGGAATAGTGCCGTGTACGACCAAGAACATGCGGCGTCCAGTGTGAGCAAGAGCCTCTGTTGCACCTTGGCCAAGCGCTGAGATTTCTACTTCTGAAGTGTCGTGTGCACGGAGGCAGCAGGTCAGAAGCCACTGTCAGAGCTTCTCCGTGCACAACTCGAGGCTCCGTAGATGCAGAAGTTCAGCTGACTGCTCAAACTGCCTAGATATTATAGAGCGGTGGATTAGAAGCTACGTACTGCGTCTGTACCAAAATATATAATTAAAATAAATTTCTATATTCAACTGAATTCAAACTATTTAAAGTTTGATCAACTTTACAGTACAAAATATGGCATCGTCTATGATACTAGATGAATAAATTGTGTAAAATAATTTGTATTCCTAATAAAAGTTTACATTTTTGTCTATAAATTTAGTTAAAATTAAATTGAACGACCATAGAAGTTAATATATTTGGGGACGACAGAGGTGGTACTTTTAATGAAATCTGGAATATACTACCTTAGAACCTTTTGCATGAGCAATTTACGAAGAGTAATAAGCTGCAAATTTGTTGTTGACTGTGCATTCTTAAGGTAAACAAAGATTATTATTGTTTCACGATTAGAAGCAAGTGCAGAAATCTCCATGCATGGTTATTGCTGTAGAGCATATTCCTATCCAGATATATATCCTTACACGTACTATAATGACAAATACATAAGGCATAATGGAGATGCCATAGTTGTTGGTTGAAGACTTCAAGCCCCTTTCAATTCTTTCACCGAGAAATAAAAACAAAACTGAAAGCTGAAGTTGGGCAGCTGGTTTTCTCCCACTCCTCTCCAAAATGCAGCCAAGATCTTTCTCAATTTTGTAAACTGATCACACTGATGATAGTCCTCGGATCAATTCGGATTCTAAAAAACTACAAATAAACATTCACCATTACGAAAAATAAGCAACACAAAGTAACCACATAATAATAAGCGTCACCCAGCACATGGTACGGTCCTGTCTGCGTTCACCCAGCACACAGCGTCGGCAGTATGAGCGTGGGGCCGAACATGCAGGCGAAAACGGTGCTAGTTGGATGCTTTGGTCATCGGCATGCTGGCCTGTGGGGATTTAGGGGCCGAACGTGCAGGCGAAACCGGCGCAGTTTAGGGTGTTTGGTTTGTGGAATCAAGTCATGCTTCGTGAGGTGATGCATCATGAGTTCATCCTATGAATTTTGGTGGAACCAACTCATTCCTCATTCATATACTAATTATTGGCTTATGAGGAATGAGATGGTGATGTATCAACCCATTCCATTCCATCAACCAAATAGAAAAAGTGAGGAGTGAGAAGATAATAGATCACATCGTTCCTCAAACAAAACACCCCAGTTCTCGACGACGAACTGCGGGAAATGCCATGGCCTGGTCAACAATAGATGATCTCTCTGGCTTCGCAAGGAAACTAGCAGTCTTCCCAATGGCCCATATTCCCTTGTTTCTAGCACATCGATACACAGGTTTTGGATTTCTCGCTTTTTTTTTAATAATAAATCTACTACCACATCAGCAAATTGTTTCTGAATTACAATGGCAAAAGACCAGCGCCACCCAAGATCAGAATGGCACGTCCCATATTTCTGAGCTATTTGCTAGCTGGAGTATATGTCAAACTCCATGACGTGCATTGTTTCAACAGTTTGTCTCTGCTGTCCAATTGTCTTTGAACACTAGGTTATTGCGACCGTGCTTTGTCTCCGCTAATAAAAAAGATGGCCAAAACTCAGTAAGCCACAGATTAACTTTCTCTCATCCTTCAGATTTATGCTCCATCGAAAACATTGTGCAAGGTTGAATAATGGAATTGAAAAATCTGAAACCAATGGTAGATGTTGTGGCCATTTAATAAGGCCATTCAATATAATTCCTAAGCTTGGTGATAATAAAAGAAGCTGGTGCTACCCAAAAGAGGAGAACACCGACGAACATCCACATGCTTTAAGCCTTGATTTCTTGAAGAAATGGCAATACCACGAAGAGGTCAAGAACACGTAGTGTGCAGGCCGGCAGAGGCTCACACACACATAAGCTGCTGAGCGGTGGCCACTATATATGTTCCTCACCAGAGTGATCGCCGTAGCCCCCCGGCTCTGTAGCCGTGCATCCTTATATTATTAGGTGCTTGAATAAGGAGTCACAGAGAAGCAGGCACGCACTGGCCGCGCCTCCGAGCTCCTGCAGTAGCTCCATCTCTCCTGGTCGCAGCACTCGTCAGCTCCTGCTGCATGCAGCTTGTCTGTGTGACCCCTCTCTCTTCTATCCCAGTGCGTCCCATCCCCATTCATATATATAGCCGGGAATAATCGATCATCCAGGCATGCATATTATGTAGACGAATTTCAATTGTGTCATATACAAAGGAAAGGCGAAAAAGGAAGAAATGCTAGCTTATGGAGTTATTGTGGTGGGGTGAAAGCATGCCGGTGGAGCCTCTTTATATGTTTGATGGGAGATAGCTCATACCAGATTGGTAGGTAGCTTTTCCTTAGGGGTGGGTGTGCGCTTGTGTTTGAGCGTCTGCATCTGTAACTTTGTCTCGCAAAAAACTCTACTGATTTGAGTGCACACAAGGATAAGAACAGATCATGTCTCGGCCTTAATTAATTTCATTTTTTTTTTTTTGCTTGAGACTCCTGTTTCCTATATCCCGGTGCATCCCATCGCCAGTACCTGGTCTAGAGACATCGTGGCTTTATTGGTTTTATTCTACCTGCCTATGCAAATTGATTGTGTCAGTATGCATATTAGAGGAGAAGTGGCAGCGTGGCAAATGATGGAGATTCTTATCTTATATATATGTTGGCGTGATATAGATGCATGTATGCATTAGCTATAAATTTATATCCTAATACTAACAAACTATCAGATTTAAAATTTAGATTCATACACCATGAGACTGTAATTTTCTGTTAGTTGCAAGAACTACCAGAATTTGGAATTACCTTAAGGACCATGAATGTTCTTGAGTGTTAAAATTAAACCGAGGAAAGTGTAGTTTCCTTGGTTGTGGACATTAATGTCTAAGAAAATAGATATTCTTGAGTGCTATACCAAACCGCCAAATTAAAGTAATTCTATGTTTGCCTTAGTGTTGTTACAAACCACTAATGTAATGCTCATATTCTTGGGTGCTATTCAAAACCGCCAAGATAATTCTTATTTTCTTGAGTGCTATTTAAAACCGCCAAGGTAATTCCTATTTTCATGAGTGCTATTCAAAACATCCGAGGGAATTCTTAGAGCTTTTAAATTTATTTTTTTTATATTTGCAAATGTCCTTAGATGGCGACTCGAGCTAAACTAAAGTTGTAGTATTCGATGAGGTCTAAAACTTTTTAGTTCAAACTTTTTACATTTGAAATCGCTTAGGGTTTCAAATATCCATTTCAAGATTCAATAAAGTGAATACAAAAGAAAAGAATAACGACTTAGGTTATATTACTAACAAGTTACTTCAAGGTGTAGTGGTAAGTGCACTTCAACTTAATGCTTCTGGTCAAAGGAAAGGTATGTTTTTTGCTGATTTATGTTTTTTTTGCTCTTGCTCTATGTTTTCTTCGGGGTTGCTTGCCCTCAAAAAAATTAATTTCCTTGATGGTTAGAAATATTTTCTTGGAGGTTGCTGGCCCTCAAGGAAACTAATTTACATGGCGGTTACTAGCGGAGCTTCATTGCAGCCATAGTGGACCATGCCCCCCCCCCCCCTCATATTTGCAAATAATTTATAGAGGTTGCTAAAGTACTTGGAGGTTGCTGGCCCTCAAGAGGTATATTTTGCTAGTAAAGTTTTATAATGGTCACCCGGCCCAACACTTCATAAACCATATATATTTTCTTGTTAGCCCTTCCTACATTTATCACAAAGCTCCGTCACTGTTGGCGGTTGGAATAATTTCTTGTCGCTTTGGCAAATTAATTATGGTTCTACTTTCCACTAGTATGGGCTAGTACTCAATCCATCCCAAATATAAGACGTTTGACTTTTTTAACACCAAGTTTGACCACTCGTCTTTTTTAAAATTTTGTGCAAAATATCACTTCTTTTGTCGTGGCTTTGTTTATTAATAAAAATTCTTCAAGAATAACTTAAATTTGATATTTTTGCATAATTTTTTTAATAAGATGAGTGGTCAAACTTGAGAACAAAAAAAGTCAGACGTCTTATAATATGGGATGGAGGGAGTAGTAATTAATTGGCATAAAATATAAACACCTGAGGTAAATATTGAATTCCGATTCATTGGCTCATCTCTATATATCTTTCATTTCATTCTTCACTTGTTCATCGTGTTAGAGTAAGGTTTGGATCCAGTTTTCTAGACTCATCATCACTTCCCTTTGAAACGCAGCTGGATCCAGTTTTCTCTCACTCCTCCAACTTGTCCACTCCACAAATCACAGGCAGGTCAACTTTTTGTAGTTGGGCAGCAGGTCTGCAATTGCGATCAATGTGACCATGTCTGAGAAATACTACTCCTGCTACTCATCAACCTCCTATTTTCTATCCCAGTGCATCCCATCCCTGCGGTAATGTCATCAGGACCAATGGTTATTAGGTAGACGAATTTGCACAACATTCTTCAACCATCCCATGAAAACTGGTAATTTGTGTCGGTACGCAAAGAAAAAGTGGCAAGCATGGAATGTTTATGGTGGAGCGTGTTGGCTTGCAGCGCGAGCTAAGGGTGGAGCTTCTTATATATGTTGGATGGTGGTGATAGGTATTAACAAACATTTGTTCTACTACTATTAAGTTTCTAACATGCTCCGTATACTAGAATATAATGGAGAAAATAAAAAAGAAGAAGAATGGAGTAAACATCAAGTACAATTTTATTAAAATTGGAGTGGAGACCACAGGGGGTAGAAAACAGAACCTCAACACTAGTACACTATCTTCCAATCAATATAAGATATTCAATCCTTGCCATGTGACAATTTATTAGATGGATCCCGTATATATGATAAGCTCTCTTTCACTGTGAGTGTCACATGCTGTATCATGCACAGAGGTAGTGTATAGGAACGAAAATCATGGCAGATAGTTGTTCAATTTTCTTCTTAGCCGTTTCGTTTTGGTTCAATATACTACTAGGATTTGGAGGTATCAGAAAGATCTGTGTTAGCCTAGGGCAGTACTTCTGCCTCCTTTCTAGTGTTTGTTCTGGCTCCAATTCTCATAGCCGGTGGACAACAGCGCCTAAGGGAGCGTGAGTTGATTGAGGCATGTTGGGTTGCCCAGTAGAAGTGTCCACAAGCACCGCGCATCGCCTGGCCAATCCGACGCCGAGGAGGAAGAGGAAATTGCCCTGAAGGATAGGAGGTGCCCTGTGTAGGACCAAGAACGCGGCGTCCAATCTGAGGAAAAGGCTCAGTTGCATCTTCGCTAAGCGCTGAGATTTCTACTTGTCTGCACCAGGGCTGCAGGGCTGTTCTCAAGTGCAGCTTCCAACTTTGTACCTCGACTTGCCCAGAATGCTAGCTGGTTCAGCGTCTTGAGCTGGGATCTTTCTTTAGATAATGGAAAAATCCGGCTTCAACATCTTTCAAGAAGGAAACATTATTAGTCTAAATTTAAAACAAAAACAAACGCCAAGAAATAAACTCACACAGGTTCAGAACTAAGGTCCAGGACTATAACTAAATGACCATTCATTTGACCCAAAGAACTACGTACATGGTTCTTGATTCTAAACACCAATAGGCCTCGTGAATCCGTTCTTTGTCTTCATCTAAGCAGTAATAGAGTCCAACATTTAGCATTATGAAGCATAATTTTAAAAAGGCCTATACGAAAATTACCTAGCAACTTTGCCATTATTACGATATATAATCTATGTAACCACCTAAATTTACATCTAAATTACTACTACTCCCATTACTTAATATAAATTAAAACACAATCTTAGATCTGCACTTAAATTGTCAACGCTAGTGCACATACTACCGTCCAATCAATACAAAGTCATCCAACCCTTGCCTTGTGACAATGGATCCTACTATCGAGCTGTTTGGTTCGTATAATGGTAATGCAAATAAAAACGAAATTGGATCACATCGTATTTGTTGCCGTAACAGGCAATACCTCAATTTGTTTGGTTAGGCTCTGTAATGTCATCAGGTCATTCAGCCACCCTTACAAATACGATTTGTGGGGAAGCTCTATATATTGAAAATTAAGGACTAAAATTTGAGATTTTCAAGCGACCTTGGATAGAGAAATGATAAGTTATAGAACTTTGATGTTTACAACTTTTTTATTTGAATTCATTTGGTGCTTCAAAATGTTGTTAAAATTCAATTTGAAATTGTTGAAGAACTCTGATTTTTTCAAATCTCTGGATAGAACATGTAACTAGTCTTTCTCCCGCATACTAACTTCAAATTTGATAATTTTCTCATAAATTTTTCCAAAATCATTCCCTATCAAGTTATTGTGATCTTACATTTATTATTGTGGTTTTTCATTTCATGTTACTATGTTTTATAAATTTAATATTAAAATTTCAAAAGATGACAACTTCAGACGTTATTTTGAATCCTTTATTATTTTGAGCTGAAAATGACAAGAATATAAAAGTTGTAAAACTGATCATGATCTACAATTTTTATTTTATTCATTTTTTATTTGATAAAGTGGTAGTAACATTGTAAAATTGATCAAGATCTACAACTATGTTGGATGAAAAAATCAGTAATTTGTAGATGAGCTTGGGTAGGGCAGTTGGAGGGTACGTGGCCCCACAAATCCTCTGCAGCCACCCCTACAAATCATTTATGTATTAGTGTTCAAAAGCAATGAATGTGAATCAGATTAATTATTGTTCAATTGGTATGGATAAGATTACGAAGGATGAGCAATGATATGGAATTAGAGCGTCAACATTGGTCTATGGCAGGACTAAACAAATCTCCTCCTTGACTGATTATGGTTTGCTCAAAACAAGAAATTCCTTTCTTGTTCTTTATAGTTTGGCAAGTTGGACAATTGATTGTGGGCAAATTGGACTTTCAGCACCTATAATCCTTTATAACCTGGTCTCAGTGGGGTTATGGAATTATGGTAATCAAGAGTTTTGATTATGATAATCTATCAAATAGTCAATCTGGTTTGGATCAAAATTTGATTATATCAAATCTGATTATCATAATCACCTGGGTATCCAAACATGGCCTTAATCAGAGCGATTGTAATTTTTATGTTTGATTTTATTTGTGGTGTGTTCTAACTGGGTTCTCATTTTTTTTTTCTTAATACAATGAAGTATAGCTGTCTTGTGTTTCCGAGAAGAATGATATGAATTTAGATGTGAGCAAACATGGATTTTTCCATACCCTCCCAGGTATAGCCATGCTCCATCGTATTTTTTCCTGTTGTCGATACCCACCCAGGTATCTCCATGATCCTCTAATGTGTAACAATTTTTTCTATGTCAGATCGAGAAACAGGCCTGTTTTCAAATCGGAAGAAACGAACGAGGCCTTAGGGAGAAAAGGAGGAACTGGCCGGTAAAACAGATGAAATGCATAGGATGGAATTCAGACATTCAGTATTCAGATCCACTTTATAGGTCTTTACATGGGTACTTATAACGGACCAGACCAAAGCTCGTACATCATAATTATACGTCATGCAGGCAACTCACCTCCAGCTAATCCACTCGTGAGACAAAGCTGCCACCTTAACCACTTCATACAGAAAGAGTGGATTTTGTGCGTTCTTGTACGGGCAACAGTTCCCTCACCGTCTTCCTCTTCTTACTCGTGACAGTGGTCAGGTGCACACCTAAACATTGGCATCACCAGGTGTGCATGTGGAGCTGCTTGGACTCAAATAATCGCAGGCCAATCAGCTTCATGAAGTTGGGCAGCTAGTTCACGATCGACCAGATCATGACTGTTAGAAATACTGGCCTAGCTTGTTTTTTAGACTTCTATTTTTGTTCCTAGTGTGTCCCATCCCAGGATATAACCGACACTCATCAACGTTTATTAAGTGCACAAATTTTGGTTGTCATTGTGTGGGTATAATGAAAAGGAAATGGAAAAAGGAGGAAATCTTTATATGTTGGATCGGAAGCATGAAGGGTGGAGCTTTATATGTTTGATGGGTGATAGTTGACACTAGATAGGTACTCCCTCTCCGTCCTTAAATAAGTGTCGTTCTCACTTCCCGAGAAAAAGTTGCCGGCAATTATATATTAAAATATATTAATATTTATGCTAAGTAATTAGTATCATCGGAAAGATCTTTACATCTAGTTTTTTAACAAAATTATTTGGAGATATAAATATTGCACATGTTTTCTACAAATTGAGTCAAACACGTGGCATGCACACCAACGGCGACACTTATTTAGGGACGGAGCGAGTAGGTAGCTACGAGTATTTGTACTACAATTAATTTTCTAACAGTACTTCACATGCATTTATGTTTTTCGGAGTACTCCATCCATACTCGTAAAAGATATCATTTATTCTAAACAAGGTTTATGTCAAACATTGAGAATATAAATTATCAATAACTTTTTAGTTGTTGAGTTTGCAAATATGAAAATTATATGAATAGATTTGTCTTTTTTTGAGATCGGGATATAGCCCGTTTTTTATTAAGGAGAGAAGACTGACCAATAGACCTACACATAGATGATACAAGAGATTCACCAGTAATTCTAAGATTATCGACCAAATCCTGGCACGAACAGACAACAAGAAAAAAAATCAAGAGAGGGGAAGGTCACCACCTCCGCCAACAACCAACCAACTAGTTGCAACTGCGCAAAGGTCGCCAGTCGAGGGGGTCTAGCCGTGGTGGCAAAGCATCCATCCGTACCTCAAGCGACCAGGTAGCCGCGAGGTGAAACTACCAGTGACCAGGCAGCCACTGCGAAGGAGACGTCATACTCGAACCTCCAGCGACCAGATAGTCGCGAGGTAAACCTCCAGCAACCAGGTAGTCACGAGGTGAACCGTCGGTGACCAAGAAGCCACCATAAAGAAGACGTCGAACCGCCAGTGACCAGGTAGTCACTGCGAACTGCTACGGCAACACCCGCACCCGAGCTAGACACACCCTGCTCGATCCACCACAGCAACTCGACGATGCCTCCAAGGCCCGTGACGGGCAGATGCCCCACCATCGCTGGCCCGATGGAACCATACAGGGTTTTCACCCGAAACTATAAATTGGAGCAGACCATCACCCACGTCGGGCATGCGACAGCACGCGCAGCAGGCCAACCGGACGAGCGCCTCCGGGGGGCCACACATGCACCGGAAAGATCTATGTTATCCTGAGGCAGTATTTCTGCCTCCTTTCTAGCGCTTATTTTGGCCCCAATTGTCCTATTCGGCGGACAGCGGTGCTCAAGGGAGCTTTTTTCAATTTGGTTGCAGTGTGCCCCGAAGGATAGGAAGCGCCCTGTGTACTACTAAGAACGTGTCGTCGAGTCTGAACAAGAGCCTCTGTTGCACCTTCGCCAGGTGCTGAGATTTCTACTTGTCGTGTGAACCGAAGCACAAGGTCAGAGGCCACAGTCAGAGCTTCATTCTCAAGTGCAGCTTCCACTCCCTACCTCAACTTGTAGAAAATGCTGGCTGCTTCAGTCGTTTGTACTTCTTCACATACTAACACATTCGATGTTCGTTCATGGCATTGAGCCATTAAAACTCCGCGCGTGCACGCCACGCTTGCTATTCGAGACTCAGACGTGCACAACTTCAGCTGACTGCTCAAACTGCTAGATGATATAATACACCAGTTGATTAGAAGCTACTACCTCTTCCCCAACTCCCAAACTAACTAAAATTAATTTCTAGTCAACTAAAGTCAAACTATTTAAAGTTTGATCAATTTTACAGTAAGAATACAACGTCCTCAACGATACTAGATAAATAGATTGTGTAAATATTTCACGATGTGTCACTGAAACTAATTTGTACTCATAAAAGTTTACATTTTGCTCAATAAATTTAGTTAAAATTAAATAGAATGACCGTACAAGGTAATATATTTGGGGACAGAGGTACTTATAATGAAATCCGAAATAAACTACCTTGGAACCTTTTGTGTGAACATTAATGTACCGAGCGTAATAAGCTGCAAATTTATAGCTGATTGTGCATTCTTATGGTAGTAAATGATTATTGTTTCAAGACTATATGCAAGTGCAGAAATGTCCATGGTTATTGCTGTAGGAGCATGCTCATATCCACAGATCCTGACATTTTAATGACAAATATATATGGCATATCGAGATGCCATAGTTGTTGGCTGAAGACTTGAAGCTCTTGCAATTCTTTCACCGACAAATAAAAACGAAACAGAAACCTGAAGTTCGGCAGCTGGTTTGTCTCATTCTTCAATCACATGCCGTCCCTCCAGCTTTCTTCCACATCAGACAAATGTCGGGTTCAATTCTTCTTTTGGCTGGTCTTACATGGGCGATGTTGGACTGAGGACCATCGTTTTTGACATGGACTCCAAAATTCCTACGTTTGCGTGATGTGCAATCAGGGCAGTGAGACGATGACTCACATTCTCTTGGGCTGTGTGGTTAGTAGGGAGGTCTGGTCACTTTGTTTCAGCAGACTCCGTCTTCTTATAAGCTTCGAGGCACAACCAGAGTTCCAACCATTGCTGTGGTGGCTCTCGGCTAGGAAGAAGGTGCCCAAAGCCTAGCAGAAGGGTTTCAATTCGTTTGTCTTCCTCAGGGGCTGGTGTTTATGGAAGGAGCGCAACGCTCGGACGTTCAATGCGGTGGTGACCGCACCTCTGCAGATTGTCGAGGTGATCTGGGAGCAAGCACAGCTATGGGCGGTGGCTGGCTGCAGTCCGCTGCTGGCGCGGTAGGTTAGTAGCCGCTGTGTTGCAGGCTCTGGAGCACAATTTCGCTTATCATGTAATCATCTTTGCATTTGTATTTGCGTTTGCTTTTTCTTCGTTTGCCCAGGCTTCTGTTTGGCTCTGGCAACCTTTGGTTGCTATGTTTTAACTATATTCTGCTTAATGAAATTACAAGTTTTAGGGTGGTTGGAAAAAAATATGGACCATTCATTAGCTCAGATCAAACAGTGAAAAAATAGGAAAGTATTAGAAAAAAGTACCAGAAAATATCTGAAAGTACCAAAATATACGGGACTCGTACCAATACATACGGGATCGATACCTATAAAGTTTTAAGTTATTATTACTCTAATAAAACAAAGGTCGGCCTGAAGTGTACGCCGCGGTGGTCTGCTATTGAGCCATGGCGTCATGAGGACCCAATAGGCCAATATATACGCTATTTTTTCTTTTGAAAATTAAAGAAGAAACGTCTTAAAAATATAAGTACACGTGGGAAGAGTCACTCGTATGAGAAAGAGTTATCCGTTAAAGCTGCTACTACTACTATTACTAATCTACTCTGCTCTTTCTTTTAAAAAAATACTAATCTACCTTTCTCTTCATTAATTTATTTATTTATTAATCTTTAAAAATTAATTATTTGTCAAAAAAAATAAAGTACATAAAAATACTAGTAGTACTTTTCAACCACCAAAACAAGCCTCTAATGAAATATGCGCTTCGGCTCGTGATCGCAAAAAAAATGTCGGGCGCAACACTACTACAGAACAGGGTCATAGGCCGATTCTCAAAATCGCCTTTAGTCTCGGCGTTTTTGCCACCCGGGACTAATAGACCCTTTAGTCTCGGTCGGTAACACGAACCGGGACTAAAGGGCCTGCCCCAACGGCTACTGCGCAGAGCTGCCGGGGCAGGGACCCTTTAGTCCCAGTCCGTGTTACGAGCCGAGACTAAAGGGCACTCTTTAGTCCCGGTTGGTGCCACGGACCGGGACTAAAGAGTTAGCCACGGTTTGTGGCTTGCCCCGGGATAAATGTTCACCTTTTAGCCCCAGTTTTTTATACAAACCGGGACTAAAACTCCCCGGCTTATAACCTGCCAACTTCTTCCTCCCCCGAGCCAGAGACATTCAAATTTCAGTGAGCTTCTTGCTTGTTCTTGCCTGTTGCTATTGCTTTGTTCTTCATTTGTTCTTCATTGTTCTTCGTCTCCAGCGTCAATTGGTGATCTTCTTCGATTCCGTCATCGTCTCTTTGCGTTTAGAGGTAACTATTTCCATCTCCTACCATTTCTTTTGAATATGAGAGGAATTTAATTAAAATATATAGTTTGCAAGAACAAACAGGGAGAGTTGAGTAGTTTAAATTGGTTCATCACAATCACTTGATAGTTTTCTACTGCTAGGAAGTATCCATTCTATATTTCATACTTATGCAAGACGAGTAATATTGAATTTTAGTGTCTTTTTAGTTTATTTTCTTTAAAAAATGTGGAATTTATAATAGTTTGCAACAATAAATATAGAGAGTAGACAATGTGGAAATTGGTATTGTTATATCATATTTTTCGATTATCTAAACAAATAGGTAAATTTAGAGTCTTTTTTATTTATAATTGTTTAGGAAATTAGGAATTTGTATGTAATAGTTTAAAAAATGAGCATGGATATAGTAGATGGCAACTGTGACCGGGTCCTCAGCCTCTCATCATCGGGATCCGAGGCGTTTGCGGCTGAATCTTCCTCTCATTGCTTGCGGCGAGTGTAAGCAGAAGATTGTGAAGGAGTACCGAGTGAGAAAAGAGGGAATCAACAAGGGTCGTATATTCTACAAGTGTCCGGACCATGAGGTGGGTTATTATTTACCCGCATTTGATTAATATGGTTCATTCGTATCGGTTTTGCTTGATGATGTTGTTTAAATTTCTTATTCTTTGTTCTAATTGCAGTGGGAGGGCACCGTCGGATGTAAAGGTTGGTACTGGGAGGAAGAGGAGTACGTTCAGCACGTACGAAATTCTGTTGCACAGGAGGTTGCCGCTGAAGGTGATGATGCAGTGAGTCAGCGGCAGCAGCCCATCCATGCTGATGAAGCGAATGATCTGTCTATTTTAGTTGGGATCGGACGCGATCTAATTATGTTGCTTAAGTGCATTTTATTTTTAGTTTTTTTAGTGCTAGCTGCGATAGTCTTCGTTGTAGTCAAGCTTGTTTGAATTAATCAATCATATGATGTCATGAGTGTTGTGCAATAACATGAGAAACTACTAAGTGCATGGTTGTAATATTTAATGCAGATGTTGTCACGCAATTGGATGTATAATGTCGATCGCCGCTCCAAAGAGTTCATTGCTGGCGTGCACTATTTCTTAGGTGTGGCTGAGGCAAACAAGCAAGATGGTTTCATGTGCTGCCCATGCGCCGTCTGTAAGAATTTGAAGGAATATTCATGCCCAAGGACTCTTCATACGCATTTGTTGAAGTCGGGTTTCGTAACAAACTATATTTGTTGGACGAAACATGGAGAAAGGGGGTTGTAATGGATGATGGTGAAAAAGGTGAAGAAGAATTGGCCCACGCTGATATTATTGCTCAGTACGGTGCCTTTGATGATGATGCAGTGGGGGGAGATGGTGAAGAAGATGCGGCAGCGACAGAAGATGTGACAGCTGATGTTGATGCTCTTGGTGATGTCATTCATGATGCACAAAGTGAATGTGAAAGTGACAAGGAGAAGGTCAAGTTTGAGCGTATGCTAGAGGATCATAGGAAATTGTTATATCCCACTGCTGAAGATGGCCAAAAAAAGCTGGGTACTACGCTAGAACTGCTGCAATGGAAGACAAAGAATGGTACATCCGATAAAGCATTTGGGCAGTTATTGAAGATAATGAAAAAGATGCTTCCGAAATCGAACGAATTGCCCACCACTACGTACGAAGCAAAACAGGTCATCTGCCCTTTGGGATTAGAAATCCAGCAGATACACGCATGTCATAATGACTGCATCCTGTACCGTGGGGAGGAATATGAGAATTTGGATGCATGCCCGGTATGTGAAGCATCACGGTATAAGATAAGGCGAGATGATCCTGGCGACGTAGAGGGTGAAGAACGTCCAAGCAGGAAGAAAATCCCTGCCAAGGTTTTGTGGTATGTGGTATGCTCCTATAATACCACGCTTGAAATGTTTGTTCAGAAATAAGGACAATGCAAAGATGTTGCGGTGGCATAAAGAAGACCGTAAGGTAGACAATATGCTAAGGCACCCAGCTGATGGATCCCAGTGGAGAGCGATAGATAGAGAATTCCCAGAGTTTGCAGATGAGGCTAGAAACTTGAGGTTCGCTTTAAGTACGGATGGTTTTAATCCTTTTGCGGAGCAAAGCAGTAGTCATAGCACTTGGCCAGTTACTCTATGTATCTACAACCTTCCTCCGTGGTTATGCATGAAGCGGAAGTTCATTATGATGTCGTTGCTCATCCAAGGGCCGAAGCAACCTGGCAACGACATCGATGTCTACCTGAGGCCATTAGTTGAGGAACTTCTACTTCTATGGAGCAAACCAAGCATACGCGTGTGGGATGAGTACAAACAGGAACACTTTGACCTGCGAGCCTTATTGTTCGTAACAATCAATGATTGGTCGGCTCTAAGTAATCTTTCAGGCCAGACAAACAAGGGATATAATGCATGCACACACTGTTTTGAAGACCTTGATAGTTTATTTTTGAAAAACTGTCGGAAGGTCGTGTATGTTGGGCACCGTCGGTTTCTTCATGTGGGCCACCCAGTAAGAAAGAAAAGCAAACATTTTAAAGGTAAGGCAGACCACCAAACCAAGCCTCGTAACCGAACCGGAGATGATATACTTGAAATGGTGAAGGATACGAAAGTAGTATTTGGAAAGGGACGGGGCAGCGAACCTGTTCCTAAAGACGCTTCGGGACACGCACCCATGTGGAAGAAGAAGTCCATATTCTGGGAGCTACCCTACTGGCATGTCCTAGAGGTCCGCCATGCGATCGATGTGATGCACCTGACAAAGAACCTTTGTGTGAACCTGCTTGGATTCATGGGTGTCTACGGAAAGCCTAAGGATTCACTTGAAGCACGACAGGACTTGCAGCGCATGAAAGAACGAGACAACTTGCATCCGGAGAAGACAGATGACGGGCGCCAGTACTTAAGCCCTGCTAGCTACACTCTTAGCAGAGAAGAAAAGGAAAGCATGTTTGAATGCCTTAACAGCATCAAGGTCCCATCTGGATTCTCCTCCAATATAAAGAGAATAATTAATGTGCCAGAGAAGAAGTTCCAAAACTTGAAGTCTCATGACTGCCATGTGCTTATGACCCAATTGCTTCCTGTTGCTCTAAGAGGAATTCTACCTCCACATGTACGTCTAGCCACCGTGAAGCTATGTGCATTCCTCAATTCAATTTCACAAAAGGCAATCAATCCAGAGGAACTTTTTACTTTGCAGAATGATGTTGTTCAATGTCTCGTCAGCTTTGAGTTGGTGTTCCTTCCATCCTTCTTTGATATCATGACACACCTCCTAGTTCACCTGGTCAAGGAGATCATTATTCTCGGTCCTGTGTTCCTACACACCATGTTCCCATTCGAGAGGTTCATGAGTGTCCTGAAAAAATATGTTAATAACCGTTCTCGGCCTGAAGGAAGCATCGCCCAGGGCTACGGAATAGAGGAGGTCATAGAGTTTTGTGTGGACTTTATTCCAGACCTTGACCCGATTGGCGTTCCTGAATCGCGACACGAGGGCAGACTCAGTGGCAAGGGAACACTAGGGAAGAAAACATATATCGGTACAGGAGACGATTACTTCGATAAAGCACACTACACAGTTCTACAGAACTCCTCATTGGTAGATCCATATATCAAGGTACATAAGGATTTCCTTCGATCCAAGTGGCCCGGGAAGAGTGAATCTTGAATTACACGTCAGCACATGCAAACCTTCGGCGATTGGTTGCGAAAACAATGTCAGGGTGATGACAACATAGATGAGCAGCTTTATTTGTTGGCCAGACAACCATCGTGGCATATCAGCACGTACAAAGGGTACGAGATCAATGGGAATACATTTTACACAGTAGCCCAAGACGCAAGGAGCACCAACCAAAACAGTGGTGTACGCGTGGATGCCACGGATCCAAATGGGAACAAACAAACATATTATGGCCGCATACATGACATATGGGAACTAGACTACGCACCTAATTTTAAAGTCCCTTTGTTCCGGTGTAAATGGGTCAAGATGACTGGTACCGGAGGTGGGATAACAGTCGACAAGGAGTATGAGATGACATCAGTGGACCTCAACAATATTGGGTACAAAGACGAACCATTTGTCCTTGCCGCAGATGTGAGTCAAGTGTTCTATGTGAAAGACATGTCTACAAAACCAAAAAGAGGGAAAAATGATAACAACTCGATCGTCAACGAGCCAAAGCGCCATATAGTTCTTTCAGGGAAAAGAAACATTGTCGGAATTGAGGACAAGTCAGACATGTCAGGTGATTATGAAAGAGATGATCGAATTCCGCCATTCAAAGTGAACAAAGACCCAAGCATTTTGTTAAACAATGAGGAAACTCCATGGTTAAGGAATGATCATAACCAAGGGACATATGTCAAGAGGAGGTTCACAGTTGTGCCCGCTTAATAGTGAGTTGTAAATATATTATGTAATAATTAATTAATTAAGACTTCATTTATTTGATAATGGATTTATATATATATTTAGTAGTAGTGATCATTGATTTATGTGCTTCTCTAGATGTGAATCTCATACTATTTTTTAAAAGAAAGTATATCAAATATTCAATTTTCTGTTCAATTAGAAAGATTTAAGATATATTTGAAAAAACTAAATTTAAAAAATCTAAAACTACTGCATCTGTCGCGTATAACAAAATTGGGCAATGATTGTTTAGGTTTTAAACAAAAGATTAACGTCCAAATGATATGAAAATAAATTTTCTATTGAAAGCCAACAATTTTTTAAATTTAAATTGAACATTACATTTTTGCATTAACCAAATATGAATGGTTATTTACATTTATATTCGTTATTATAAAAAAGAAAAGAATTTATGCTACAAATTTTTCTACTATACAATAAGGTTAAAGGATACACAACTGTTATTTTTAAGTAATTTTATGCCTACTGTTCAATTTACTATGCAATTAACAAGAATTACAACATATTTATATAGTGGAAACTTAATACAAAACCCAAAATACTGAAAACCCAAAACTGTGGCGGGAAAGAACCCTTTAGTCCCGGGCCGTCTTACGCATCGGGACTAAAGACCCCTTTAGTCCCGGTGCGTAATCCCGCCCGGGACTAAAGGTCCAACCCTTTAGTCCCGGGGCGTATTACGCACCGGGACTAAAGACCCTTTAGTCCCGGTGCGTAATTCGCCCCGGGACTAAAGGCCCTCCCGGGTATATAGGGCACAGGGCACAGTGTGCCCTCCAATCTTCCCCAGATCGACGCCAGTAGCCCCGCCTCCAGTCCGCGCCGCCGCCCTCGAGCTCTCCCCGCCGTCGAGCCTCTCCGCTCCGCACTCGGCCTCCTACGCCGCCGTCCTCCTCGCCGTCGTGTCCACGCCGCCGTCCTCCACGCCGCCGTCCTCCTCGCCGTCGTGTCCGCGCCGCCGTCCTCCACGCCGCCGTCCTCATCCACTCCGCCGTACGTCCTCCACGCCGCCGTCCTCCGCGCCGGCCGCCGTCATCCGAGCCGCCGGCCTGTGCGCGTGTGTGTGCGTGTGCAGTGTGTGATGGTGTGCGTGTGTGTCCAGTGTGTGTGAGAGTGTAAAAAAATATGAAAAGGTTAAATAGAAAAATTGATATATATATATATATATATATGTATAAATATAAAGAAAAAGAAATGAATATAAATAGATATATATATTTATAGATAATGAATATGAATTTTTCTATTTAACCTTTTCATTTCTTTTGTTTATAGAAAAAGGAAAATCATATATATATGTTTTTTTAACGTAACAAATATATGTTTACACATATATTTATAGATTATTTTCTATTTAACTTTTTCATTTCTTCTTTTCTAGAAATAGATATATACAAATAATGAATATGAATAGATATATTTATAGAAAAAGGAAAATCATATATTGTTTTTTAACGTAACAAATATGTGTTCGACATGTAGTCCTGGTGACCGCCGCATCGACCTCCCGCCGTCCAGTGTCATCTGCACCGTCGTCATCCTCGCTGCTGTCCACCGTCGTCGTTCTCGTCCACGGTGTGTAAATCACGTGACAAGGATATGTTTAAACATGTATTTATTACTCTTAGAAATATGTGTTCATAGAAAATCATGTGTCATGTCGGAACATGTATTTATTACTCTTTACGAATATATGTTATTGTCATGTTATTTTTATGAATTGTCATGTTATTTTTATGAATTGCCTAAAACTCGAAACCCCAAAACCTGAAACCCTAACCCTAAACCCTCGAACCTAAACCACTAAACCCTCAAACCCCGAAACCCTAAACCCCGAAACCCTAAAACCCGAAACCTCGAACCCCTAACTCTAAACCCTCAAACCTCTAAACCCCGAAACCCTAAACCCTCAAACCCCGAAACCCCGAAACCCCAAAACCCTGAAACCCCAAAACCCTAAAACCCGAAACCCCGAACCCCAAACTCTAAACCCTCAAACCCCGAAACCCTGAACCCCGAAACCCCGAACCCCTAAACCCTGAAACCCTAAACCCCGCAACCCCGAACCCCTAAACCCCAAAACCCTAAACCCCAAAACCCCGTACCCCTAAACCCTGAAACCCTAAACCCCAAAACCCCAAAACCCCTAAACCCCGAAACCCTAAACCCCGCAACCCCGAACCCCTAAACCCTGAAACCCTAAACCCCGCAACCCCGTACCCCTAAACCCCGAAACCGTAAAACCTGAAACCATAACCCTAAACCCTCAAACCCTAAACCCCGAAACCCTAAACCCCGAAACCTTAAACCCCGAGACCAAAACCCTAAACCCTTAACCCCTAATTAAACCCCTGGTTTTTGGTTTTCGTTTCACATACATGTATAAAGCTCCTTTAAGTGTTCGATCATATTGTATATATATTTTAATATTCACAGAAATGGCCGACCCAAATGAGAATGTGATGGAGGAGGAAATGATGAATATCATCGCCGACGGCGATGACGGGAGTCAATACTTATTGAATTACGAAGACATGACCATGCATGATGAAAATCTCCCTGAACAACAAGTTGAGATGGAAGAAGGCAATACAGGCGAGGTATATATACAATGTGTCGTGTTAGGGTTTACATTTACTTTATTACTTGATTAGGTTTTATGTCAACTTGTATTAGGGTTTCATCTTCATGTCTTTACTTATATGTAGCCCTCTGGATCGGCGTCTGCGACAGGGCAGAGCAGACCAAAACGAGGACCGAAGAGGCCGTTGAAGGGCCGTCATGTAATCTCCGAATTCGATATGGCTACAGGCCAACCACTAGGACCCAATGCAAAGAAATATGTCTTTCACTGTGGGTTCCTTGTGAGAGATCAGATTCCGATAAGTGCCCGTGAATGGAAACAGAGGCGAAGTGCTCCCGAGATCAGTTATGTCTCCAATCTTGACAAGCAGCTAGTCTGGGATGACGTCCAAGCTCATTTCTCGTTTGACACGGATGATGAGGAGCTGCTGAGGCGAATTCGGGAGTGGACAATGAAGAAGATGGCCACCCTTTTTCAGGACTGGAAGAAGAAATTGTACCACACCTTTGTGCTGAAGAACGAGACGCCAGATTTCAACTCTAAGGCGTATGTCAAGATAAGGGCCGATTGGGATGAATTTGTACAGTACAAAAGATCACAAGAGAGCGAGGCCCGGGTCAGAGTAAACAAACTGAATGCAGCTCAGAAGAAATACCACCATCATTTAGGATCAGGTGGCTATAAGACTGCCCTTCCAAAGTGGGAGAGACAAGAACAGGAGATGCTTGCCAGGGGGGTAGTCCCAGAGACAATAAGAAGAAATTGGAGTGAACGGTCCAGAAATTGGTTCTACGCTCATGGGGGAACCATAAACCCTAATGATGGGGAGCTTCATTGGGGCCCGCAAATTTCAAGAGCAGCACATAGGCTAGTTCAAGCACGAAATGCGGTGTTGGCTGGCGAGTTCAAGCCCAATAGAGAGAAGGATGAACTCACGTACGCGCTGGAGAATCCTGAGCACGGTGGGCGTACGAGAGGCTTTGGGGCCGTTTCGTGGCTACATTCCTTCGAAGCGGATCGAGAAAGTTATAGAAGCCGCCAAAGAAAGAAGGACGAGGAGGCAGAGCGACTCTTCAAGTTGGAGGAGTATGTCCTTCAAACACAAGAGCGTGAGAAATCTCGTGAAGAATGGATGCAGGAGGAAATCAAAAGGCAAGTGCAAGCGACACTTAGTCAAATGACGAGTGGGCAAGGTACATCATCACAGCATCCTCAAGCGAACATTAGCCCCCCCAGGTCAGATGAAAAGCAGCTGCGCCTCCACGGAAGTACCAACCATTCAAGATGACTCCAAGCTACGCTTTCCCGTGGATGACGTTAAAGAACCTTTTACTACTTGTGAGCTGCACATTCCAGATGGAAATGCCACGAAAAAGGTGGTTGTCGGTGTTGTAAACCCTATCGACCGCACAAGAACACCAAGAATCCATGGTCAACCAGTGCCAGCTGGATACGCTAGCGTTTCGGTGGATAGGGTTGAGACAGGTTGTGGCAGCGTGGCACTAGAAATCGAAGGGGGAGATGGGGAGAAGACTTTAGGTGAAGCAGAGAAGACATTTATTTGCTGGCGCAAGCGCTTCATTATTATTCCTGGAGTGTCACCGCCGCAACCTCCTCCTACTGATCAAGATCCTCACCATAGGTAGTGTGCGCGTGAATGAGAAACAATTTTTATTACACTAACTTCCTATATGTATATATTAGTTGGATGCTCACATCATTCGTTGTTTTGCGTAGCAGGAACTATAGTCCAGTTCGTCATTATTCCCCAGTGCATCATAGTGCTGCGGGCGGTGACGATGTGTTGGAGGACACGGCTTCAACCCCATCTCCTCCACCACGGGCTCCAACACCGCCACCGGCCCCACCATCTCCTCCACCGCGGGCTCCAACGCCGCCACCGGCCCCACCATCTCCTCCACCGCGGGCTCCAACGCCACAACCTCCACCGCGGGCTCCAACACCGCCACCGGCCCCACCGTCTCCTCCACCGCGGGCTCCAACATCCCTGCCTCCATTGCGCGGCCCTAAGAAGCGGTCCGCTGCCACGGAACCGAAGGCCCCACCTCCAAAAAAGAAGGCTCCTGCATCAGGAAAAAAAGCACACGAGAAATTAGCTTATGAAATGACTGATGAGGAGTTACAAATTTCGGTGAAAAAAGATGTGAAAAATTTTTTAGATGAATCAACGGCCGCGGCTAAAGCGAAGAGAAACCCAGAGAAGCCTTACCTCCTATTAAACCCACAGGAGTTAAGGAAAGGGTGGACCAGCATGGTATCAAGATGCGTGAAGCCCGAAAGGCTCTGCGAAAATCAGACTACGAACGCTCTCTAATCAAGTCTGCAAAAGAACAACAATCAAGCACGAAGAAAGTGGGAAAGAGTGTTCCACAGCTTGGGGAAACATCAAGACCTCTGTCCCCATTATTTGTGCAAAATCAGTATGGTTCAAACATGGGCAGAGTACAGAGAAAATCTGGAGAGACCACTTTGTCTGAGATGGACTCAATGGAAAAAATTTTCATTGACAGCGGTCTCCCATACGAGACGATTCAAAATATTGCTACTGGGCTGGAGTTTCCAAGAGCGGAAGTAGTTGATGAATGGAGGAGAAATTTTGCACCGGACAGGAGTCTAATGAACCCCAATCACTTGCATGTACTTGGTACGCAGATGTTTGCAATCAACAAATGGTGCATGGAGGCTTCTAAAGACGGTGATATAAATTGGATTTCTGTCCGAATTCGGAACCATCACTACTTCCGTGGCGATGACCTAATCTTAGTCCAGATGGAGGAATTACACCAGCTATGCCATATGGACGCACTGGACAAATCGCTCCTTAGTTGCTATTGTTTGTAAGTGTTTCTTTTATAGTTTTCATTGAACTCTCTAGTATGTGTATATAGTATGTAGTATTCTTACACACGTACTTGTGGATCGACTCGATATTGCAGGTATCAGATGACTCAGCTCAGAGATAAACATGACAATTCTGTTGGGTTTGTTGATCCATATGTTGTTTTCAAGGCTCCAAACCCTTCAGTGACTTGGAGCGACGAGTCGTGTATGAATCTCATGAGGTTCTTCGTGAACCAAAAAGATAGAGAAAAAATACTCTTCCCATACAACTTTAAGTGCGTGAGACATATATAGTTAATAATAAGTATATGCACATTTTATTTTACTTAACCCTAATAATCTATATATATGAATCATGTGTATCAACAGCTTTCACTGGATACTGATGGTCATTGATCTCAAACACAGCAATGTGTTAATCTATGACTCGTTGAGCAAACCGCAAGAAGATTACCAAGATATGATAGACATCCTCCAAAGGTAATTTTTCGATCCCTAGCTTCCATGCTTAAAGTAGAGACTAAGCTTGTATATATATACTAATTAATAAATAATGATCCAACTATTAATGTTTCATTGGCCGGATTAGGGTTTGGGAAAAATTCATTGCTCGGGAACATATGAGTCAGTGTAAGGCCCCACTTACAATAAAGCCACGACTACCAGTAAGTTTACACCTTCGTCAATGTACGTGTATCTTTATTATATCATGTCATATATCATATCTTTATTACGAGATAAATCTTTTCATTCTACAGTGGATTTTGACACAAAAACATGGTACCAACTTATGTGGATTCTATGTTTGCGAGTACATGATGATAGAATCAAATAGAATTCCTGAAGAAATCATCAAAGTACGTAACATGTTTCTTTTCATTTTTTATAGACTTAATATTGATAATATAGATATAAATAATATCTTCTTTAATTCCAATTGAAGACTGACTGGTTGAAGCAAAAAGTGATGCTACAAGACCAATTGAAAGCAATACAAGAGTCAATAGCAGGATTTCTTCGGGAACAAGTCATGAGTCCAAACGGCGAGTTCTACTATAATACCGACGAGCCGTTGATTCCAAACAATGATGATCATTTGTATGCCCTGTAGATATTTAGATGGAGTACAACCTGTAATAGGTTTATAGTACTAACTTTAGAGTACAACTTTTGTAGATAGATATTTGGACAACTTCTACATGTATATATATTGCTTGTAATTTTATATGTACATATTTATATGTATATATGTAGTTCTATAGTTCAATTATATATGCATGCAATAAGCTTATTGTGTTATGCTGCTAATATATATAAATTATATATATTAGCAGCAAAGAATACATATTAGAAAACCTATTAAATAAATAAACAAAACTAAAAACAGAACTGAAATGAAAATAAAAAAGAAAAAATCAGGGACCCTTTAGTCCCGGTTGGTGATACCAGCCGGGACTAAAGGGTGCTGCTGCGGGGCACCGCTGGCACCCTTTAGTCCCGGCTGGTATTACCAACCGGGACTAAAGGGTGGGCTTTAGCCCCGGTGGCCGGAGCCGGGACTAAAGGGGGGCCTTTAGTCCCGGAAGCGTAGTCCCGGCTCGGCAACCGGGGCTAAAGGCCCTTGCCGACCGGGGTTAAAGGCATGTTTCTGTAGCAGTGCAAGTAGTGCCGTCCGTCCCTCCATGCAGTGGTGGAGCGAGCATGGGAAGAACAGTTGCTGCAATTCAGAGCAGCAAGGAGGCGAGCAGCCGGCAGCACAAGAAAGAAAGTTCCATACGTCGCATGACAATATGAGCACCAACTAGCTACACACAGAGACTCGAGGGCTGCATGATGCGATGGCCGGGAAGTTAACCCTCATAGTAGCATGTTCACCGGCCCAGAAACTCGAGGTCGATCCATGCAGGCCGACATAAAACTGCTTGATAAACGTCGCCAAGGAGCTGACCTCGAAGACGATCGAGCTGCTCTCTTCAATATTATCGTGCGTAGGTCTTCTTCAACAAGATAGGAATGTCTGTTAGAAATACCACTCCTTGTCAAATGCCTCGTTTCTATCCCAGTCCCAGTGCATCCCATCCCAATAACGAACTAGGCCTCGCCGATGGTCACTAATTAAGTAGACGAATTTGCTCAGCGTTCTTCAACCATATATCTCGCTCCCAAGAAAATTGTAAATTTGTGTCAGTACGCAAAGACAAGGAGGGTGTGGCATGCAGTGGGAGCTTCTTATATATTGGATGGGGATGATATATAGGTAGCTACAAACATTTGTTCTATTACTATTGACTATTCACATTCTAACATGTTTCGAATTTATGTTTTCTGAGGAACAGTACGTACAAAAGATTCTACTACTACTTCGTTCGAACGTACTCCCTCCGTATAGGAAATAGAAGTCCTTTTGGACAAGGTTTGAGTCAAACATTGAGAATATAAATCATGAATAACTTTAAAATTATTGAGTTTAGAGATGTAAAAATCATATATATAAATTTGTCTTGAAAATTACTTTCATAAAAAATATACATATACCACTTACAATAAATATTTTAAAAGAAACAAATGGTCAAAGTTATGCTTTGGAGACCGTGTCGCTGTCCTAAAGTACTTCTATTTCCTATACGGAGGGAGTAATTAATTAGTCGTCGATTATTATACATATGGTGCATATCCTTTTCAGTAACAGATCACAGTTTGTTTGCTAGTTTATTGATATTTATTATTCGCCTGACTTTATTTGGATAGTCTGAGATGATATAATAACAAAATTTTCCAACCGTGCCTTTCCAATACGATACAATTTTTAAGTCGTGCCTATATGTCCCAGAAAACCAGCATGCTTATTTACTTTTATTTTATATAAGTCAAACTGTTTTGAGTTTGACCGAGTTAAATTATAGAGAAGATTGTGAACATTTATTCCACCAAAAGTAGATACATCATGAAATTATATTTCATAATGATTCTAAGAACAATTTTTATGAAATACAATATCTGTTTTCTTTTATAATCCGGCCACTGTTCCATTACGATACATTGATTTCAGTAACGGGGGCGGCACCCTTTTGGTCTAGGGAAAATTTAAAGACTGCCATTATAATTTTATAAAATTAGAGATATATCATCCTGACTCACATGGCATTGACTTATATGACAAAATTTCCCGAGATGTCTTTGCCGAGGGCTGCCCTCGGTAAAGCCTTTGCCGAGGGTTTTTAGGCCTTTGTTGAGGGCGTGAGGCCCTCGACAAAGAACCGGAGTCCAGTAGTGCGCTGAGGGTATCCCCAGCTTAATTAGCCAACGACTTTTGCAAGAAGAATCCAAACATCGAGGACTCCCAATGAGTAATCTCAACATCTAGTCAGCGGCAAAGTGAGCGCCCAATAGAAGTTTAACCAACCGGTCGGTAATGAAGTGAGCACCGAGCAGAAATATAATGAGTGTCATGCAGTCCGACCAACTATTCAGCGACGAAGTCCATGAGCCGAGCGCTCCGACCAATTGGTCATTGGTGAAATCTGATTGTCCGGTGGTGCAACCACCTGAACCATGATCCAGTCCATGAACATAAAAAATAACCTCATTCACTGAACTTATGAATTCCGACAAAAATCAGCACTATGATGAAAAAACATATGCGACATTATGTTCTTTTTGTGTAAAGTGTTCATATGATCAGTTGGTTCTTTATTGAATCATCAGCCCTGGCTAGCCCATATAGCATGGCTCAGAGGTTAGCTCTGTTCATGCTTAGAGATACAGGTGTCATTGAGGAGCCATTGCGACTACCCATGATGCAGAGCACTATTGCCCATGCACGTTTAGGGAGAAATTATGAAGACCGTGTCTGGATAATGCAAATGAGAATGTGGCTGGTCGGCAAGTCGATGGAGAAAACGCGAGACATCTCTAAAGATGTTAAACATGGAGAAAATAAGTGGAGAGATGCCACGACTACGGTATTACCATGGAGGCACATGATAATATTCGAAGATATACAGAGATTAAAGTGTGACTTAGCTTTGTTTTCAACACATGTGGAGAAGTCGGCATCGCCGAGTAGAATAGTCGGTGTGTTGTCATATTTGAGTAGATGGATGTGGCTTAGATGACATTCTTGTGGCTCGACGGCTCCCTTTTGGCTCGACAACACCATGACAGCTTGCTTGCGACTTGGATGGCTCTCTGGCTACTCGTCGGCTCACTTGTTGCTCATTGGCTCGCTTATGGCTCATTGGTGGCTCGCCGGCTCACTTATGGATCGACATTCTTCTCATAGTCCTCGTTGTGGTTACATTTAGCGTGCGGTTTACCGACGGAAGCGATGATGTTTTCAGTTTGACGACGACGTAGTTACCCAGCCCAACTTTCCTGCTGATCGTCATAGCAGCGGTTGCGGTCATTATAGCGTCGTTCTTGCGGTGATCATCATTGCAATGTGTATGGCGATCAGGTCAAGCAATCAATACAGTGTCCTTGTGTTCCTAGTCAACTTCAACAATGGGCTCCTTCACCTGATGAGGCGTTGAGCGGTGAACCCTCAGCGAGGAAGATGATCCCGTAGTCTCGTGAGGAGGCATGGTCGGAGCAAGATTATCTTGTGCCACCTCCACGATCTTCCAGTCACTGCAGGGAGTTAATGACCCAAGTCATAGATCCAATTGTAAATGAGTGGCCTAGCTTGGGGGAGTACAAACCCCTACAATGCCAACTATCGACGAAATATGGTCGACAGTCCACTAAGGGGTACTTCCGTAATAGTAGATTAGTATGATGAGATGTACGTGATCAGGAACCAGATGGGATCACAAGCACAGAGACATGCAATTTAGATAGGTTCAGGCTGTTAGTATGACATAAAAACCTATGTCCTATGTTTTGGTGAATTGTATTATATGAATGAGATAACCCTAGACTAAGCTTAGGGTTTGTATCTAGATGTGGTCTAAGAGACCCTCCTTTATATACTCTGAAAAGGTAGGATTACAAGAAAATTAGTCTCTTAGATGATCTTGTATGAAAAGGTAATCTCTATAAAATTAGTATCTTCTATGATCTTGTGGTACTGGGTTATATCTCCCACATAGTCTCAATATGCATGGACACGTTTCTTTTGCACACCCACGTTGTGGTATGGCTCGTCTAATCCACCATGGCATTAACATGCTGAGGAACAATACCACCAACGTTAACTGGTTTTACACTAGTCTTTCCTGCCTCCTCAGGTTTGCCATCAACAAGAGGACAGCGCGGCCTTCGTCTGGCGTTGCATCAAACAACCCATCATTTTTCACTACCAGTTTTTTGAACTAATCAGTAGTGGTATCTCTTTCTGTATCAATAATAGGAAAGATAAACAATTCACTTATACTTCAACAAAGATCTTGTGGATGCCTAAAGCATCACTTACCGTCTCGAGGTACTTACAGTGAAATCCAAAGTATACTTCATTACGGTGTTTTGCAAGGGCAATGTACTCAGCCTAATTAACTCCAAATTCTTATCCAATTTTGCATTCTTAAGAAAAACAAAGATTAATGTTTTAAGATTATAAGAAAAATTGCAGGAATCTCTATGGTTACTGTTGTGATAATAAAGAGTTCCTATACCTGCCTTACAAATCAATTTGACAACCTCTAAAGATTGCATTCGTAGTAGTCATAACTTAGTATCATATTTTGCCAATCTTATAATTAATATGCGGGACTAAGATCACATTGCAACAAGACGTCTACCTCTGGGCCAACCTCTTGGACATGCCGATTAACAACTCCATCTAGTCTCAATAAGCATGGATACGTTTCTGCTTGACTATTCTTGACAAAGTTCACCTTAGACTCCCATGTTGTTGTGTGGCTCCTCTGATCCACCCTGACATTGACTTGCTTAGGAAGGACACCACCAATGTAAACTAGTTTTACACCACAGTGTACCTGCCTCCTCGAGGTTGTTTAGCAGTAAGCGAGGACATTGCAGCCTCCATCTGGCGTCACATCAATGGCCCATTCCGCAAATAATAGAAAACTATCTACATCGACTATGAATTTTAGTCATGCTCACTATGTTACAAATCTCATTCTTTGTACTCATCTATTCTATCCCGGTGCATCTCATGCCATAACTGAAAATCATCGATGGCTTTTATTAGGTAGATGAGTTTCGATTGTGTCATTGTGTGGGCATAATGCAAAGGAAAGAAGAAAAGGAAGAAATGTTTATGGAGTGGAAGTGTGCCAAGGGCGGAGCTTCTTAGTTCTTTATATGATGGGTCATGGAGTGGAAATGATTAATGGCTTTGGAGTTGCTAGAAATGTACTCATATGTAATTGCAACTTGTTTTTTTTGGAAGGCAACATTTTTTTTTGTACTGCTGCATCATATAGACAATTTGATAGTCCAATAAGAGTAAGAACATCCTACCTTGCTCTCTCAAAAAAAAGTAAGAACATACTACCACCGGTCAGAAAAAGACATAAAAATTGTTAATTTGTGCAGGTGCAAAGAAAAAGGGGTAAGCATGGAATGTCTATGGTGGAGCGTACGATGTGTCTTATATATGTTGGATGAAGCGTCAGCTAAGGGTGGAGCTTCTTTATATGTTGGATGGGCTTGATAGGTAGATACCGACATTTGTTCTACTACTATTAAGTTTCTAACATGCTCCGTATAATAGAATGGAGCGAACATCAAGCAGAATTTTATTCAAATTGGAGTCCATACCACAGGGGACCCCAACACTAGCTAGTACACTACCCTCCAATCAATATAAGGCATTCAGTCCTTGCCATATATGTGACAGTTTATTAGATGGGTCCTATATATACGTTAAGCTCTCTTTCACTGTTGTGAGTGTCACATGTATCTTGCACTGAGGTAGTATACGAACAGAAAATCATGGCAAATAGTTGTTCAAGTTTCTTCTCAACCGTTTCGTTTGGGTTCAATGCACTGCTAGGATTTGGAGGTATCGGAAAGATCTGTGTTATCCTGGAGCAATATTTCTGCCTTCTTTTTAGTGCTTGTTTTGGCCCCAATTTTCCAAATCGGGGGAGCACGAGTTGGTTGCAGTGTGCCGGGCTGCCCACTTGAGGTGAGCACCAACAGGAGTCACTGAGGTTCAGTGCCCTGAGGTGACTGAACCTCAATGCACCGGGCATTTATATGACTTGACAACAACTCAGAGTTGGTCGGCGGAGGTGAGCGCTAATAATATCTGAGGCCGAGGAGGAATAGTCCCGTGTATGACTAAGAACATGTGGCGTCCAGTGTGAGCAAGAGCCTCTGTCGCACCTTCGCCAAGCGCTGAGATTTCTACTTGTCATGTCATGTGTGCACGGAGGCAACAGGTCAGAGGCCACAGTCAGAGCTTCTCAAGTGCAGCCTCCACTTCCTACCTCGACTTCTGAAAAATGCTACTCCCTCCGTCCCATAATAAGTGACTCTTTAGCCTAAACGGTCACTTATTATGGAACGGAAGGCTACTTCAGTGTTTGTATACTTCTTCGCATGCGATGTTCGTCCATGGCATCGAGCCGTCAACACTCTCCATGCACGCCATGCTTGCTACTCGAGGCTCCGTAGATGCATAAGTTCAGCTGACTGCTCAAACTGCCTAGATACAATAGACCGGTCGATTAGAAGCTACTGTGCCTCTGTCCCAAAATAATTAAAATAGATTTATATATTCAACTGAATTCCTACTATTTAAAGTTTCAACAATTTTACAGTAAAATATGCTTCGTCTATGATACTAGATGAATAAATTGTGTAAAACAATTTATACTCGTAAAAGTTTTCATTCTTCTCTATAAATTTAGTTAAAATTAAATTATTTTTATATGCAGCTACCTTGCCGTGTCCTCCTCCTCTTCCTCCTCTCCTCCTGTCGGTGGCAATCTCTGCGGAAACCGAGCTCCATCCATGGCCGTCCAAGCCGGCCAGTAGCGCCGCCTGTATGAGGGGTCGCCGGCTCAGCATCGCCCCGGCAATCAAGAGGGCACTTCGTTCTTCCTCCTCGTCGGTTGCCTGATCTGAAGGAGACGCTGATGATGACGAAGAAAAGCGCCGTGCTCAGGGTCGGGAGGAGCTGTTGGATTTGGTGGATCTCGTCGTGGCGGCCTCTCGCCGTCCGACGCCGGTCCACGCTGTGAAGGATCTTTCAGGGGCGGCGCCTGTTGAAGGGGACAAGGGCCACGATCCGACGCCGAGTCCTGGTGGTCTGGATCAGCTCGGCGCGATCCGCTTCAGGTTTTGGGCGCAGCCTGATGACAGTGTTGAGTCTGATGATGACGGAGAGCCATCGACGCCGGAGTTCATCCAGCAGGCGGCGGATGCGGGCTTTTTCTCTCGATCAACTCCTCAGAGCCGAGCGGGCTTTGGGGTCAGGTAATGATTCGAGTTCCTCGGATGTGAAACTCTCTAAGTCGATCATCTCAAAGCTAGTGAACGTGAAACTCTCTGGTGAAGTTCCTTGGCATGGGCCTTTGCCGCCGCCTCGTATCTCCCCTCCGAGGACTTTGGGGGACTGCTTGGCCATGGCTTCGTACCAGAGGGGCTCGCGACGGAGTCGTTCGGTGGCGGTCGCAGCAAGGCCTCCTGCGACGTCTGCACCGACCGTGCGTGCAAGGCGCTGCATGCCACCGGGGGTAGGTCGATCTGGAGGTCGTTCATGGCTGTCGACAGCGCAGACAGCACCGGCCAGTTGTCACGTTTCTTCAAATTTTTTTGAATCCCGTTCTTCCAAGGACTGCGATCCGGATTACCCGCCGTTGCCGACTGCGAAGCTTCCGGTCGTTCGGACTGTGTGCGACGCGGACGGTGCTACGTCGAACCCGGTGTCAAATCCGTTGAAGATTTTAGGCCCGGGAAAGGTTTTTCGGCCCACCAAAGGGCTCGCCGCTTTGTTTACGCGGACTGGAACCGTGCAGCTGCAAGTCGTGGCGGGGTTAGCGGATCTGAGCCCGGTTATAATGAAAGCATTGCATCGCTGAGGGCTGTGCTGTCGCCAGTCTAAAACTTCCTGTGTTTATCGCGTGCTCGCCGTCGTGTTCATCGCGGGTTCGCGCTCTAGGATCTTAGTCGCCGTGGCCACCACCTGCCGGTGCTGCGACGTTGCCGACGCTCGTCTGAAGCGATCGGTTCCAACACACCGCGCTAGCGCGTTCCTT
Organism: Coix lacryma-jobi var. lacryma-jobi; assembly: GCA_009763385.1. Lineage (NCBI taxonomy): Eukaryota > Viridiplantae > Streptophyta > Magnoliopsida > Poales > Poaceae > Coix > Coix lacryma-jobi. Next base: position 151,194,058 of record CM019825.1, read on the forward strand.
CGCAGACGTAGTGCGGACCCGGCTGCCCATGGCGGCTCAAGGCTCGGGCGGCAATTTCGGACGCGGAGGAGGAGGCAGGCAGGCGGGCTATGATCCTGGTTCTCAGCAGGGCTTCGCTCAGGGGCCGGTGGGTCGAGGAGGGGGGCAGATCTTGGCAATGCATCGCAGCGGCTGGGGCCGCGGTCAGGGACACGGTGCTCTGAGTTTCAATGGCTTCCACAGCCGTGGAGGTCGTCCCTATGGAGGTGGTGGGTCGTTCGGTGGAGGTCGCGGCTTCGGAGGTGGTGGGGGGCGCAAGGGCTGGTATCAGACCCAGTTCCAGCAGCAGCCCGGCCCCCCTCGCCGGCCAGCAGCGGCTGCCTCCCAGGGCGCCTTCCATCAACAGGCTGGGAGCGGCCATATGTTTCAGGCGGGAGGCGAACAGTTTCTGGCCTCGGCTGGGCTCTCACAGGCCGGGGGTGGAAGTTCGTCGCATGCTGGAGCCGGCTTCTTCTTCCAACAGACGCCTGCAGCAGGTTCGGTCCAGCAGCAGGTGATGGGTGACGCTCATCCGTCGTCCGCGCTGCCGGAGGAAGATCCTGCAGCAACCATGCAGTTAGCGAGTGCTGCGATGTTGCCGCAGCTGTCCAAGGGAGCTGAAGCACGCGGTCAGCAGGTCGAAGGGAACAAGTCGCCAACGATGCTAGAGGTACCGAAGTGTACTGTCCCACCAATTGGTAAAAGTGGAACCCTAATCAACGAATTTCCAGAGTCATCTAACAAGGGAGCAAAAAAAAATAAAGGCAAGCCGTTTTGCTATCGCTGCCACACCAAAGGTCGTACCGTTCATGAATGCACTGTAGTTATCTGCTGTGATATTTGCTTTGGTGACCATGTTACTAAGATTTGTCCAAAAATGAAAAAAATGAACACCTCAGCCATCCCATGTGGCTATGCTGTGGAAGGCCTTGGGTTTTATTTTATTCCTATGACCGAAAATCCCAAGGTTGTCAATGAGGAAAAATCTGTTGTGGTACGTGTTTTGGAAGGTTCTTTTACTGCTGAGCAATTGGCAGTGGAACTGGAAAAACTAATACCTGGGAGAAACAAGTGGGAAATTGAGGAGAAAGGCAAAGATACCTTCATCACTGATTTCCCCTCCACTGATTGGTTGGATACTTTGGTCAATTGGGGTACTATGGACACAAAATCGATAAAAGGAAAAATTAGGTTTGAGAAGGGAGTGGAAAATGAGGTGTTTAAATACGAGATTGAGAAGGTTTGGGTACAGTTCCGAGGTCTACCTAAAAGTTCAGAGAGTTCCCCATTATTTGGGCGATTGGTACTATCCTACGTGTGCCTCGACCTGTGGATACAAATTTTACCAACAAGTTTGGTAGAGCAAGAATGAAAGTAGCTGTGCTCGATCCTAATCTCATTCCAGATTTAGTGGATGTTGTGATTGGGGATTTCGTGTACGAGTTACAGTTTCGAGTTGAGCAGGAATTGCCTAATGCCGAGCCAGAGGTTATTGATATGGACTCTCCCAAGGAGGATGAAAATCCCCAGGACGATAATCCTTTTGGCAATAAACCTATTGAGGGCATGGAGGTGGATGGACAAAAAGATGATGATCAGGAACTTAGCAAGGAGGCTAGTAGCAAGCTAGCGGCGTCTAAGCAGCATGGTGATGGAGGTTCTGCTAAGTTGGGAGGAGCCGGCGAAGCTGCTCAGGTAGGGGGAGCTGGGGATGGTACTGCACTGGCTTGTCAAAAGTCAGTTATTGTGCTCTCCTAGAATGGGGCGCCCCCAAATAGTACTGGTCAGTGGAAGGCTAATGTGATCCCTCAAAAGAATGACTCTGGGCTTCTTAAAAAATTGACATCGCAAAATGGTGGGACAGTGTCACCGATGAGATCAAGTAAGAGGAATGCTCCATCTGCGGATCAAGATTTGGTTCAGAAGGCTTCCAAGCTAAAGGCTAGGAGGAACCTGGACTCCGCATCAGATAAAGGTAAAGAACCTATTCCCTGCTCTTTTTCTACTCGTGATGACTCTTCTTTATTAAATTCTTTTAAGAACATAGGAGTGGTAGCAGGGGATAATATTCAAGATGTTACAAAATCTTTAAAGTGTTTAAGAGAGGTAGAAGCTAGCAGGATGAATGAGTATTTTAACAAAGCAGACGATTCCGTTTTTTCGGCAGATGAAGTGTCCACAGTTTGTTCTAATGAGGATAATTTAGACTTAGTGGCCTTGAATTTTATTTGCTCTGAGATTTCAGAAGGGCTAAGTGATGGAGGTTATGACCCTGAGTGTCTACAAAACTCTATATCACAGGAAGAAAATACTTGGTCTCTGCGTAACAAGAAAAAAATAAAAGGTTTTCTCGATGAAAGGTATTTTTTGGAATTGTAATGGGTTTGCAGACTGCAAAAAGTATAGGTTTCTGTCGGATCTTACTAAAGAAAAGAACCTAGATTTCATTGCCTTATCGGAAACTAGTAGAGCCAATTTTTCGCAATCCACTTTGAATAATATCTGTGCAGGCAGAGATTTTCTCTGGCATTGCATGGCTCCACGGGGTCGGTCCGGTGGTATGATCTTAGGTATTCATTTATTATCTTTTGATATTGGGGAAATTGAGGAGGGAGATTTTTTTATCCGCTTCAAGGTTAGACATAGAGAGGATGATTTTAAGTTTAATCTAATCTCTGTTTATGGGCCAGCTCAGATGGAACAAAAAGCTCAGTTCCTATCCGAAGTAGTACGAGTATGTTCAAAAGAAGCTTTACCTATTGTCATAGGTGGTGATTTTAATATTATTCGGAGACCGGATGAGAAAAATAATGATAATTATAATGATAGGTGGCCTTTCTTGTTTAATGCCATGATTGACTCTCTAAATCTTAGAGAAATTGAAATGTCAGGTAGAAATTTTACTTGGGCTAATCACCTACAAGTTCAAACCTTTGAAAAATTAGACAGGATACTAGTTTGCACAGAGTTTGAATCTAAATATCCGCATACCACTGTTCAGGCTTTGAATAGAGAGATCTCTGACCATACTCCACTACTCTTTGGCACGAACAATCCAAACTCGGCGTATCAGCCCCTTCAAATTTGAATTAGGCTGGTTGCTGAGAGACGGGTTCTGTGAGATGGTTAGGGGAGTGTGGCAAAATTCTATGCATGTCGGTTCACCAATTGAAAGGTGGCAGGCAAAAATTAGAAGGCTCCGTCAACACCTAAGAGACTGGGCAAAGCATACGAGCGGTGCGTATAAGAAAGAAAAAGCGTCTCTTCTCAATAAGCTGGATGAGTTGGATAAAAAGGCCGAATCTGTTTTACTTAGTGATATCGAACTGAACCTAAAGCACGTGCTGAACGAAAGACTCGCTGAGCTTCTTAGAGAGGAGGAACTCAAGTGGTACCAAAGAGCTAAATCTAAACATCTTCTTCAAGGCGATGCCAATACAAAATTTTATCACCTGTTAGCTAATGGTAGGCATAGGAAAACTCGTATTTTTCAGCTAGAGGATGGCAACAATATAATAAGTGGTGATGCTCAGCTCAAAGAGCATATTACCAATTATTATAAGAATCTGTTCGGCCCATCGGAGAATTCTATTCTCGCGTTAGACGAATCTCAGATTGATGACATCCCCCAGGTCTCTGAGCTGGAAAATGAGTACTTGACAGATAACTTTTCAGAAGAGGAGGTGCGGGCTGCGATTTTCCAAATGGATCATAATAAGGCTCCTGGTCCGGATGGGTTTCCCCCAGAGTTTTATCAGGTTTTCTTGGATTTAATTAAGGAGGTCCTGATGGCCTTATTTTCAGACTTTCACCGGGGCTCTTTGCAGCTTAGTCGCCTAAACTTTGGAAATATAATCCTCTTACCTAAGAAGAAGGATGCGAGAGTGATTCAACAGTACAGGCCGATCTGTTCGTTGAATGTCTCATTCAAAATCTTTACTAAAGTCGCAGCAAATAGAGTTTCTACTATAGCCCATAAGATAATAAGACCAACTCAGACAACTTTTCTTCCTGGTAGAAATATTATGGAGGGTGCAGTTATACTACACGAAACGTTACACGAGCTTCATTTAAAAAAAAGGATGGAGTTATTTTTAAAATTGACTTTGAAAAGGCGTATGATAAGGTTAAATGGAGTTTCTTACAACAAACGTTAAGAATGAAAGGGTTTTCACAAAGATGGTGTGATTGGGTGGAAAAATTTACTCAGGGAGGGAATGTTAATATTAAGCTTAATGATCAGCTAGGTTCCTACTTTCAGACAAGAAAAGGCTTAAGGCAAGGTGACCCCATGTCGCCAATTTTATTTAATATAGTGGCTGACATGTTGGCTATACTGATTGCCAGAGCCAAGGAAGCAGGACAGGTAGAAGGGGTCATTCCTGATTTAATTCAAGATGGCTTGTCTATCCTCCAATATGCGGATGACACAGTTATTTTTATGAGCCATGATGTTGAAAAGGCGATTAATATGAAATTATTACTCACTACCTTTGAGCAACTATCAGGCCTTAAAATAAACTTTCACAAAAGTGAATTATTTTGTTTTGGCAAAGCTAAAGATCATGAAGTGTTCTATACGCAACTTTTTGGATGTGAGGTTGGCAAGTATCCCTTTCGTTACCTTGGTATACCCATGAATGTCAGAAAACTAAGAAACAAGGACTGGAAAACAATTGAAGACAGAATAGAAAAAAGGCTTAGTGGTTGGAAAGGAAAAATGCTTTCGGTAGGGGGGGCGCTTGGTTCTAATTAATTCGGTGTTGTCCAGTTTACCAATGTTCATAATGTCATTTTTTTAAGTTCCTAAGGGAGTACTTGAAAAAATTGATTGTTTCAGATCACGGTTTTACTGGCAAAGCGACCAGCATAAGCGAAAATATAGATTGGTTAAGTGGGAAGTCTTATGTCAGCCCAAAGACCAGGGAGGTCTAGGCATTCAGAACTTGGATATACAGAATAGGTGTCTTTTAAGTAAGTGGCTATTTAAGTTATTGAATGAAGATGGCATGTGGCAGGAACTGTTAAGGAATAAATACATCAAAGATAAGACTCTTGGGAGTTGTGGAAAAAAACCAACTGATTCGCACTTTTGGAAAGGTCTAATGAATATTAAAGAATCTTTTATGAGTCGAGGTTTTTTCAGAGTGAAAAATGGAATGCAAACCAGATTCTAGCTAGATAAGTGGTTGGTTGACAAGCCTCTAAAAAATAAATTTCCTTCGTTGTTTAATATAGCAAGAAGAAAACAGATCTCGGTGGCACAAGTCCTGGGTGCTTCTCCACTAAACATAGCGTTTCATCGCAATCTAGTGGGAGCGAACCTAAGGGACTGGCAGAGGATTGTGGCTTCTTTACAAGATGTCAATTTAACCGAAGAAAGAGATGTATTTGTGTGGGGTTTAAATGCTTCAGGATGCTTTACGGTCAAATCCATGTATGCTGCGTTAATTAATAATGGAGTTAAAGTGTCACAAGATATTTGGCAAACCAAGGTCCCTATGAAAATAAAAGTCTTCATGTGGTACCTAAAAAAGAAAGTGATTTTAACTAAAGATAATTTGGCTCGTCGTAACTGGAATGGTGACAAGACGTGTTGCTTCTGTCATTTACCAGAAACGATTGATCATCTTTTTTTAGATTGCTCTTATGCCAAGTTCTTGTGGCGTGCTGTTCACTTACTTTTTGGGATTTCACCTCCGAGTGATATGAATGACCTGTTTTGTAGATGGTCAAATTTGGGCAACAAAAAGTACAGGTCATTGTTATTGACGGCAGCCTCTGCCCTTTGCTGGGCAGTCTGGATAACAAGAAACGAAGTGATTTTTGACAAACGTAGACCAAAATCTTTTTTGCACGTTCTTTTTAGGGGCACATACTGGCTTCGGCAATGGGCGACATTGCAGCGTAATGATGGCCTAAGGGATCAGCTGATTTCAGCGGGACTGCACCTCGAGACATCAGCTCTTCGGTTCTTTGGATCCAATGGCTGGTTGTCGTCTAGACACATTGGTCATACTTAGTCAAAACTCTATTTTCGTTTCGGGTTTCTTTGGTTGTTTACTATCTTCTGGCAGCTAGAACTTGTGTTTTCCTGCGGTTGTGTGTAATAATTGGTCTGATTCTATCAGTTGATAGATGAAGCCGAATATGAACTATCCTTTATCTAAAAAAAGAAGTTAATATATTTGGGGACAGGTACTTATAATGAAATCTGAAATATACTACCTTAGAATCTGAAATAAGCTGCAAATTTGTTTTTGACTGTGCATTCTTAAGGTAAACAAAGATTATTATTGTTTCAAGATTAGAAGCAAGTGCAGCAGAAATCTCCATGGTTCGTTATTGCTGTAGAGCATATTCCTATCCACCATATCCTTACACGTACTATAATGACAAATATATATGGCATAATGGAGATGCCATAGTTGTTGCAAGCTCTTGCAATTCTTTCACCGAGAAATAAAAACAAAACTGAAACCTGAAGTTGGGCAGCTGGTTTCTCTCACTCCTGTCCAAAATGCAGCCCAACTTTCCCAATCCCCTCTTTCTCGACTCCTCTTCACAATCCCGTGAAATGCAGACCAATCCTGTTCTCTCTCTCACTCCTGCAATCCACCCCAACTTCATCATCCCTCAAATTGCAGGGCGGTCAACTTCTTGAAGATGGGCAGCCAGTTTGTCATTGCGATCTACGAGGCATATCTGTTAGAAATGTAAAGATGGCGATAATCGTGACTGTCTATCTTGGCTCATCACGTCTACATGTTAACATATATATATATATGTGTTACAGACTTGTAGTACAAGGCATTCGGTTGAGGAGAGAAACTCTCAACAAACTAGGCCTAACAACCTATGCATATCTTATCTCAACCGAACTCTTCTCATGACGTGCACACCACCGGATCAAGTCACGGTACAATGTGTTACACGCTAACAAACTCAAGTATCCTAACACATTACGTTTCCTAACACCCCCACTCAATCTATACTTGTCTTCTCTACAAGATTTAGGTTGTTCTTGAATTCTTCAAACTTCCTATTTGACAACGCTTTAGTGAACCCATCTGCAACCTGATCTTCTGTTGAAACAAGCCTTACTTCTAGCTGTTTTCTTGTAACTCTGTCTCTCACAAAATGAAAGTCAATCTCTATATGCTTGGCTCTAGCATGAAACACTGGATTAGCAGATAAATATGTTGCTCCTAAGTTATCACACCAGAGCCGAGGCTTGACCTTTAATCTGACTCCCAATTCGCCAAGTAGCTGCTCTACCCAAAGCATCTCAGCAGTAGTATTAGCCATGGACTTATACTCGACTTCAGTGCTGGACCGACCTAGAAACTGTGGGTTGTTTTCTAGCACTCAAAGAAATCACATTAGATCCTAGGAACACCACAAACCCACTAGTAGACCTCCGATCATCTCTTGAGCCCGCCCAGTCCGCATCAGAGAAACCATTGATAATCAGCGGCGAGTGTTTCCGAATTAATAAACCTGTGTTCTCGGAGAACTTCAAGTATCTGATGATCTGCTTAACTGCTGTCCAGTGCACTGTAGTTGGTGAATGCAAATATTGACAGTCTCTATTAACAGCAAACGCCAAGTCTGGTCGAGTAAGAATAATATATTGCAGAGCACCGACTACACTTCTGTATCTTGTACCTTGTTTAGATGCGTTGGATGAGTTTTTTTCTCAACTGTAGCATTTTCGTTGTTATTTGACAAACTTTGTTCAAATATGGACCAACTAGGCTCAAAAGATTCGTCTCGTGATTTAGAACTAATATACGTAATTAGTTATTTATTTTACCAACATTTAATGCTCCATGCATGCGTCCAAACATTGATGCGATGGTGATGTGATGGAGAGAGAGTGAAAAAAAGTTAATAGTTGGAGGGCATCTAAAGGTCCAAGAGGATCACCATCATATTGAGATATTTTTTCCATCATCGACATAGGAGTAGTAACTGGTTTACAATTGATCATACCAACTCGTGACAGGATATCTCTAGCATATTTCTTTTGAGTCAGAAGTAGATCTCCACTGGCCTTCTTCTCTACTTCAATCCCAAGAAAATAATGCAGGTCACCAAGATCCTTTAAAGCAAAGTCTGCCCTGAGAGCCTGCAACAACACCTTTACTGCATCCTGAGAGGAGCTTGTAACAATTATGTCATCAACATATATCAACATGTATACTTCTAAGTTTCCCTTTTTATAAATGAAGAGTGAACTATCGGACTTTGAAGGAACAAATCCCAAACTTATAAGTTTCGAACTCAACTTCAAGTACCATGCCCTTGGAGCTTGTTTTAAACCATAGATAGCCTTTTTAAGCTTACAAACAAATGAAGGACATTTAGGATTCTCAAACCCAGGTGGTTGTTTCATAAAGACCTCCTCTTCCTGAACACCATGAAGAAACGCGTTCTGAACATCTAGTTGTCTCAAACACCATCCTCTTGTCACAACTAAAGACAATATTAGTCGTATAGTAGCAATTTTAACTACTGGACTGAATGTGTCCTCATAATCTATACCATACCTCTGCTTAAATCCCTTTGCAACTAGCCTGGCCTTGTATCTATCAATCTGTCCATCAGCTCTCCTCTTTATTTTGAGAACCCATTTACAATCAATGAGATTCTTGATCTTGGAGGGTGGAACCAAGACCCATGTACCGTTCCGCTGCAACACATCATACTCATCTTGCATAGCTTTCCTCCATTTATCAGATTTTCGTGCCTCTATTACCGAGCTCGGCTCATTATCTGCACACAAATTAGCATACCTTATTGTACCATCTGTGTACACCTTGGGCTTAACAATATCGCTTTGAAGTCGTGTGTGTGGCTGTGATACAACAGGTTCACTAGATGGAAGCTGATGTTCTGTTGCCGTCGGCGCACCGGATCGGGGAGAAGTCATAGAGGATCCGCCTATTCCTGTCGTTGACTCCGCGTGTGGTACCGACGCGGATCCCGAAGGCGATCCTGCCCCCCCCCCCACGCAGCGAACCCAGATTGGAGGCGGAGGGCGCAGGCGGGATCAATGCGGTCTGCATAGGCGTATCACCTCCGGAACCTGTGTCCTGCACAGGCATATCGACCCCGGGACTTGCGCTCGCATCTGTTGCGGCTGTGAGATCCGTAGCATCTTCATTTGTTATTTCATGCACCAAATGTACATCATCTGATTCCTGCATTTCACCATTATTACTTGAACCAACAGAGTTAGTAACATTAGGTACATGACTATTTACTTCCCCCAGAACAAAAGGAGATAGATTTTCTGGAAGAAGAGATATTTCGTTCCTAAGCCGAGCTCCGACATTCGGATGTAGGGAGGAAAAAGGAACAAATTTTCATCGAATACCACATCTCGGGAGAGGTAGATACGACCGGTGTTGGGTTCTAGACACTTGAAACCTTTGTGAAGCAAGCTATACCCAAGGAAAACACACCGTGTCAAGCGAAAAGCCAGCTTTCTGGTATTATAGGGTCTCAAGTTCGGCCAACATGCACACCCATAGATCCTAAGGGACATATAATCGGGCTTTTCATTTAGAAGGAGTTCAACAGGAGTCTTGTTATCTAGAACTTTGGATGGAAGGATATTGATAAGATGTGTGGCGGTAATAAAGGCTTGATCCCAAAATATTAGGGGCATAGATACTTGTGCTAACAAAGATAGCCCTATCTCAACAATGTGGCGATGCTTTCTCTCAGCTCTCCCATTCTGTTGATGGGTGTGAGGACATGCGACACGATGCGATATCCCAAGCTGCTGGAAGAAAGAGTTTAATTTTTCATATTCCCCTCCCGAGTCAGTTTGCATACAGATGATTTTCTTGTTGAATTTTCTCTCAACAAGATTCTGAAAGTTTTTGAAAACTTGAAAAACTTCAGATTTATGTTTAAGAAGATAGATCCAAGTGTATCTACTGAAATCATCAATAAAGGACACATAGTAGGTATAACTACCAACTGAGACAGGAGCAGGACCCCACACATCCGAATGTATCAAATTAAGGGGAGCACGACTTTTATTATTTGAGATAGAATAAGGAAATTGATGACTCTTTGCTCTCTGGCAAGAGTCACACACAGACTCATGATCATGACTAACAGAATAAGGTAACAAATTGTTTCTAATGACTCTCTCAACAACTGGAAAAGTTGCATGACCCAGACGACTATGCCACCTCCATGTGGATGGCCTACTGACATGACAAGCTTGACGTCGTGCTCCTGCCTCTTGGGACCTCAGAGGGTAGAGACCACCCTCACATTTTCCCCGATGGAGTACTCTCTTCGTGACCCGATCCTTTATGAGAAAATAATGAGGATGAAATTCAACATAGGTATTATTATCAGATGTAAGACGATGGATAGAAACAAGGCTCTTATTAGCACTAAGAACATGAAGAATATTTTGTAGATGAAGATTTTTGTTTGGGGTAGATAAAATAGCATGATCAATATTATTGATCTGCATACCTGAGTCACTTGCATTGTGGACCTGATCTGCGCCCTTATATTTGTCGCTGATCATCAGCTTCCCAAGGTCGGCGGTGATGTGATCAGTCGCTCCACTGTCAGCGTACCAATTTGTATCAACTCCATAGGTGCCCATCTGTGCTGCTCCAGCAGACTTGGTGTAGGGTTGATAGTCCTCCTCGAAGCGGTGCCAGCAGACGTCGGCTTCATGTCACTACAAGAATTCTGGGCTTCTGTGACAATTAGATTATGACGATAACGGTCCGTTTCCTGTCACTACCTATCTACAGTGACGAAGTACTCGTTGTCACAGAAGGTGGGTCACTAAATAGCTTTTGTGACCACCATAGGACATCGTCATTGATATAGTGACAATTGTTCTCTTGTCACTAACTTATGACAACACTAAACTCGTCACAACATGTTAAACAAAATAGCGCCACATGTACGGTGACATGGCAGCACGTGTATGGTGACATGGCATGTGACATGCCAAATGACACATTAGGCCCATATAATTAGATGAATTTCCTAACATTTTTGGCCTTTTTAAGCCCAGGTTTAGAGCCCAGCCTAAGGCCTTTTAAAGAACAAGCGGGCAATATCAACATGAGTTTTTATAGTTTTGAGCCCAACACGAAATTGCTGATAGCAACAAAAATCATTTTCATTGTGAAACCAGTTTTCAGCCAAATTAATAACCAATCATTTCATCACAGAATAAGTCAATTACAACCCATATGTGAAACCAGAATTCATCTATTACAAAACACATATAATCACGGCCCTTTCCGATATATCAGACCCACAAACTACAAATATTGAGATATATTGCTTTGTAGGGGACTAGGGGTGCTCCACGCACTGAGCCTGCACCCCTTTTTCACATGGAAGCTGCACCATTCCTTCACTACATAGAAGTGACCAATTTCACATGAGACGATCTGAAAAAGAATCAGTAAACAATTTTTATAATAAAGATAAATAGCTAGTTTGGATAAAAACAAAAATTGCTTGAGCCAGCCTAATCTTTACAGTTTTATTAATAAAGATGAACATTTAATAAGTTGGATATGTTGCAGGTACCTTTCAAAAATATATCAACTATAATATGGATGCTAGATTGGCACTTAGAGATAAGGTGATTAATAATCTGTAAAAGATATTCTTGAAAATAGACCAGCAGTTACATAGCTAAAAAGACCATTTTTGTAAACAATGAATCTATCAAATTTTAGTATAACTTATGCATCAAGGGTACTTACAGACCATCAAAAATAATGGTTGTGCCATAACTGATGACAATAGTATAGTACTACAGCAGTTACTATAGACCAAATCTCATACAAAGCAAAAGTGAAAAGCGTGATCCGTGAGTGATTTTTACCTGAGGTTACAGGCACTAACCAGGACCCCACAAACCAAAAATCATATAACCATTCTTTGCAGGTGTAGGTGCCCTACAAAAGATTTCCAGATCACTAATGATAGAGACCATAAGTTTTGGCTAAAAAGACGAGAATATAGTTGTAAAGATAGATAACACAGACGGGTGTCTCTAACACAAACAAATAATGCTTAAGACTGTAAGCAAAGAATGCTTACCGACTGTGTCCACAAACAATAATGACAGACAGACTTTTCACATTAGCTAAAAATTATCTAGCCAAGCACAATGCATGTGTATATATATTCGCATATGCACCATTCTGAATTGTTTGACCAATGCAGTTGTGTATACAAAGCTACTGATCAAAACGGTCGTCATACTAGGGAGCGAACTCATGTTTCTCTCTTATGGATTACAGTTCCTACTATTTAAAGATGTATGCAGCAGCAGCAGCAAAAAAACAGGGGTAATATTATTCCTAGCATTACTATCATATCCAGCTTCCTATCATTCAGCCACCATTTGCCAAAATAAAATAGAATAATGTTATCTGATTCTCAGCTGCATGGAGTAATTGTTTCATCAGCTAATTAAACATTCATAAATCTGCAAATGCAGCAAGAAGATAGGTCACATCCCCATTCCCAAACTATAGCAGCCAGGCACACATACACATCTATCTCATGGGTAACAGTTTGCACACATAAATCTGCAAATACAGTTTGTTACATAGCTCAAATATATAACACAAAATTTAATGAGAAGACAATGGAGAGCTCACCTAGGAGCTGAGCCCAAATGAAGGGCGAAGGGATGAAGACGGAGGAGGATGACAGCCTCCCGATGGAGGCAGGACTGCAGGACGCAGATCGACATGACATCGCCTCACGCCCCTTCGGACAGGAGGCAGATGGGAGGCATCAGGGAGCGAGGAGTCGGCTCTGGATGACTAGGTGGCTCTTGCATAGACGAGAGCACGAGCCACGGTGCCGGTGGCCAGATCCTCGCCGCCCTCGGCATGAGCCGACGCGCCGACGGCCGGATACGTGATGACCTCAACCAAGGCTGCGCCATGCCCCTCGTGTCACCGCCGCCAGCAAGGGAGTGAAGGCACACGACACCCCCGGGCACCGGCAATGGAGCGGAGCCACAGTGTCGCACGCCGCCACATGACGAGCCAATTTTGGTGGAGGTGGAGGCTTTTTTGCTGCGGCGACGAAGCAGGGATTAGGGTTCGGGTGAGGTGTGGAGTCCAGGAACGATGTTTTTATAGATGCAAGGTTCAATCGAAACCGTCCATTCCATCCAACGGCAGATGATGAGCGTGATGCTACAGGTTGAAGCTGCTAAATCCTGAGATGAGCCTCTCGTTCCTTTTATGCGGGTGTTGGAATTCAGAAAACCATGGGCTTGTGGCCCCATGTGCATTTGCACATCCATAGTGGCAGGCCGGCAGCAGTAACATGGTAAGCCGTAAAGCACAATTTAGCAGCACCTTGCCAAGCCAAAAGATACCAAGTCTGCCGGACATATATAAAAGGAGTATGTGCTGTTGTAACAACCAAATCAGCCTTTGCATAGGTTCTGATGGATGGTTGTTGCAACTTAGGGCGTGTTCGTTTCTCTGTCTCTGTTGGTAACACACTTGCCCTACCTCCGCACACGTGCAGGGGGGTGGCGAAGGTGGCCAACCGTCAGAACCAAGCGAAAGTGCAAGGGTGACAAGAGCAGGGATACAGCGAAGGTGCAAAAGAATAGTGGCACAGTGGCTCTATTCCCAAAAAAACGTACCCATCACACTGTTCACCCCCGGTATTTATAGGGGATACCAAGGGATGCTGACCAAATTACAATAGGGTACAACAAAGATTCCTCTGCGCTATACACACAGAAGGGCAGAATCGTACAAACACGAGTGGAGTGGAAACCCTAATTTGTCTTCCTCCTGCCCGCCGCCACTTTGCCTCGTTTATCTTCGCGGGAATGCGAGGGCTGACCTCCATCTTGCGAAGACTCCCATCCTGTCGCGAGGTCCGGGTCCCTTAGCCTCCCGTTGGGCCTGAGCCTCGTGGCGAAGGTGCGCGGGATGCGCGAGGGTTGCTTCCAGCGCTCTTCATGCCCTTTGCCTGTAAGAACTTGTTCCATCTTGCGAAGACTCCCGTCCTGTCGCGAGGTCCGGGTCCCTTCGCCTCCCGTTGGGCCTGAGCCTCTTGGCGAAGGAGGTTGGGTTAGTATTCGGGGGCCTGAACGCTGACTCGAGGGACTTAGCAAATAAAGAGGCAGGTTTTGGCGAAGGTGCGCGGGACGCGCGAGGGACGTCTTGTTGAGCCAGCCTGCGTGGCGCCACTGCCGAGGGTCCCCTCCCCCAACAGTAGCCCCTCGTTGCCTTGGATCTAAAGAACAGTATTTAGGCCCAAGCAGCGCTCTTTGACGGGAAACGTAACGAGACCCTTGGCAGCGACGCCCGCGGCTGCTTTGGGCCGGGCCGTTACAGTACTGTTGTTTGTACTGTTTAGGTTTGTTTCATTTTTTGCGCCGAGGATTTCGGTTGTCGTGCCGCTTTCGTAGGGTGGGGTGACTCGCCTCCCGGCCTATAAATAGAAGGGGTTGGTGGGGGGCTTGAAGCTCTGCCCTCCTTTGCTCTAGCCACCCTGCTGCTGCGCAAATCTTTTTGCGAAGGTTGCTTTAGTCTAGTTGCGAAGGTTGTGTGTGTTGTGTCCTGCGAAGGTTTTGGTTTGAGAGATGGCTAGATCCAAGCAGACGGCCCGTGTAGCTTCTCCCTCCGTTGCGGATGAGGGAGTGACTTTTGAGCTTGGGCTGAGCCGAGTTTGCAGTTCTGATTTAGCGGCTTATGTTAAGCGAGGGTGGATCGAGGAGGGAAAGGCGAGGACCAGCAGTGGGGAGACCGTTCCGAAGCCGGATGCGGATGAGATCGTTGTTTTTGAAGAATTCTTTTCGGCTAGACTTCGGTTCCCGGTTGCTTCCTTTGTGACTTCGGTTCTTCAGATGTTCAATCTGAGGTTTCATCAGCTAACGCCTTCGTGCTTTACGAAGATGTCTGTGTATGTGTGGGCATGCCGCTCTCAGGGCATTGTCCCACACGTCGAGAGTTTTATCCGCACTCATCGTGTGCATATGCAGCCTCGGAAGATTGTCGATGGCGAAGGTAACACCAGCCTTGGTCAATTTGCGGTGTACACATTTTGCCATCGTGCCGGATCGGAGCTGCCGGTGCAGGCCCAAAAGAACAAGTGGACCAGCGGGTGGCAGGAGTTTTGGTTCTACTACAAGCTTAGTGGTAGTGCCGAGCTTTGTGGCGAGCTTCCGCCGCTTGGTGACGTTAGCGCCGAAGCTGTGATGAGCCCCGAGGCTCATGCTGCTGTTGATTGTCTGAGGGTGGTGGCGCGCTCTCAGCGTGCTCGTGACTTGGTGGAGGAGTACTGCTGTGCGAAGGTTTGGCCCCTTGGCCGGAGCCAGGTGTGGTTTAAGGTTGAGGATGACCCCAATTATGAGGGTAGGGGTTTGAAGAAGCCGAAGGTGGATCTGAACAAGGTTTGGGAAAATGTCCTCAAGAAGTTTCCCAAGCGAGAGGATGGAATCGAAGCTGTCTATAAGCGTGTTCAGCAGTGGGCGGAAGAACTTGTTGGAAAGTTGTCCACATTGGAGGTTAAAGCCATCCATAGCTCGGTGGGCAGCGGGTGTCGAGTCAATAGGCTGTTTGACACCCTTGGGGTCCGGTACGCTGACTGGCCCGTTCCTTCGAGCGAGGATGCGCTGAAGAAAAGGAAACGTGCGGCTGCAGAGGGTAAAGAAATTGTTTCGCGACCGAAGAGAGGTCGTGGTCGTGGCTGCGGCGGTGCCGGCGGCCGGGTGAAGACGCTTGCGATGAAGGTCGCGGTTGGTTCGGGTGCCATTGGTACTTCCTCTTCCTCGGCCTTAGTTTCAAGTGGCCGAGGTGTTGGTAGGGTTGGTGGGCGGGTGCCCCGTATTGGCGGGATTAGCGCTTTGATCCAGATTTCGGACGACGAAGGTGTCTCCGATGATGAGGGGAAGGAGGAGGAGGGGGAGGCTGAAAAGGAGGCGGAGACCGTGGACGAATCATCTGATGAGGTTAGTGATACCTCCAGTAGCGAAGGTAGCTCGGATGACGAAGGTGATTCAAAAGGGGATGATCGAGGGAAAGCCGTTGCTTCCTCAAGCGCTGATGCTGAGGGAGCACGTCGTATTGATGAGATGCTGCTCGACCTCGAGCCTGAGAGTCCCGAGCGAGGGTCGGTGCCCGAGTTTGTGGGGTCACACATCTGGGTTGACGGCGTCGAAGTGGCCGGTGACCTCAAGTCGGAGAGGGGCAAAAGGCCATACGGCGAAGCTAGCCGTTATTCTCTTCCTTATTTTGCTGTGAAGGTTGGAGTTACTGATCCGGCGACGGAGCTTTTTACGAGTCCGGACCTCCGCGAGTGTCACTTACAAAGTGCTCCGGAGGAAAGGCGTTTTCTCAGTCGGGTCTTTAATCGAATTTGTTTACCGGAGGCGGAGCTTCGACTGGCTAACCAGCCTTTGGATGATCTTCATGATGACATGGATGTCAAGGTGGCTGAGTTAATGCTACTCAACCGATCGGCTCGCCGAAGGGCGAGTTACAATCTAAACTATTTAAATGACCGATTGTCGAAGGTTGAGGAGGATAACAAGAACCTTCGCGCGTAGTTTGGAGAGTAAAGATATTGAACTCAAGGTTGCTTTAGAGAAGGTCAAGAAGTCCCGAGAGGAGGCACAGGTGGTTGCGAATAGTAATGCTGAACTCTTAGCGGCTGTCCGTCAGAAAGACAAAGATTTGTTAACAGTAAACAGTCGAATAAGTGAGCTTTCGTCGGAGGTGACCTCGCAAACGGGGGCGTGGCAGACAAGCATAGGGAAAATTAAGAGCAAACTTGATGTCTGTTTGACCGAGGCCGGAGGTTCTGCCGGAGAACCGCTGCCTGCGTCTAATGCGGAGGCCTTCGAAGGTTGGCTGTGCAACGAGCTTGATGTCTTTAGCTCGTTGGTTGGTAACGCGGCCAACTTTGGTGGCTATGCCGGAGCTTTGGCGATGGCCAATACGCTTCGTCAAGCGAATTGCGAGCACCTTCGCAAGATCAGAAAGCCAAACCATGCGTTTCCGACAGTTGACGAGGTGCGTCGGATGAAAGTTGATGACGCCGAGGTTCGGAATTGTGCGATGTGATTGCTTCGCAAGTTCTGGATTGCTGGTGGCGGCCGAGCTCTTGCTTTCGAAGAAGCTGCCGAGGCTACTCGTCAGGTTTGTGTTTTTGGTAAAAAATTGTGGTTGGGTTTGTTTCTGTGAGGAGGGGTTTGGTGTCGATTTTGGAGTGCTCATCCTTTATTTTTCCATGCAGGCTCAGAAGGACACGATGCCCTCGCCGCCTGCAACTGATGCTGTTGCTTGTTGTTCCGGTTCTGCTCCCGTGCCCGACTCTGCGGAGGTTCCACCCGTCGAAGTTGTGCTCTCGGCTGAGGACGCTTCGATCGAAGAAGAAGCTAACGTTGAAAAGGCTGCGACGGTCGAGGCGCCTGCTGAGAGTTTGGATGCTGCGGCCGACGAGGGTTTGGATGCTGCGGCCAGCGAAGTTAGGGCGGATGAGCAAGGGGGAGCCGAACATGTGTGAAAACCTAGGATAACTCGTTAGTGGGGCTCATTTTGTAATATGTTGGGTGGTGTGAAAAACTTGATGACACTGAGATACTCTTTTAATGCTGTGGAAATGCAGGTTCCTGATGGAACCGTGCTAGACGTGTTTGATGTGACGCCACTGATGTTAAATTATCAAGATGTTTTTATAACTGGTGAATCGTGGGCTCGAGCGAGGCTTAAACGCCCTTCGCTACCTTTTGAACGCTTTTGGTGGTCGAAGGTGCGAAGGTATGATTTGAAAAATAGTAGATCGAGTTGTTTTTGGTGCGAGGCAGACTATACTGATCGTCAAGCCACACGTCTTTTGTTTGGCTCTTCTTCGTCCGCGCAAGCTATTGTTGACGATGATATCGATGATACTACGGCAATGGAATACTTGTTTGGGCGAAGCAATTTAGATTTAGGACCGGACGGATCTCTTGTGGTTCCGAAAGAGGAGCCTTCGGAAGTTAGCGGTGTAGATCGTAGATACATGTATAGGTCGAGGGTTTTGCCTGGGGAGCTGCTAATTGTTCCGGCAGCTCCTTTGTTGTGGGGACCCATAGTTCCGGTGGAAATAGAGTTTGAGGAGGGTAGCGAGGGTTTTGATGATTTGATGTTAATTGAGGAGGGTGATGGTCCCTTGTAATTTTGTAACCTTTATTGATTGCGTGACATTTGTGAAGTTGTTCGGTATATGTTCATGACAAATGTATGTTTGTTTTGCGCCAATACAATTCACTTTTGTAAATTTTTGGAGGTTGGACATTTGACCCTCGTTTAATGCTGGCGAGGCCCGTTTGGTTTGCACTGTTGGATTTGTATGAAGTTTGGGAAAAAAGTGACGTGCCGATGTTTAAGATGTTTCGCTAAACAGCGACGCCCCCTTTTCTTTTTAGCGAGGCTCGCTTTTCGTTAAACAGAGATGTTTAGTAAAAACAGTGACGCCCCCCTTTCTTTTTAGCGAGGCTCGCTTTTCGTTAAACAGAGATGCTTAGTAAAAACAACGACGCCCCCTTTCTTTTTAGAGAGGCTCATTTTTCGTTAAACAGAGATGTTTAGTAAAAACAGCGACACCCCCTTTCTTTTTAGCGAGGCTCGCTTTTCGTTAAACAGATGTGTTTAGTAAAAACAGCGACGCCCCTTTTCTTTTTAGCGAAGCTCGCTTTTCATTAAACAGAGATGTTTAGTAAAAACAACGACGCCCCCCTTTCTTTTTAGCGAGGCTCGCTTTTCGTGGTAAAAGGTAGAGGTAGAGTTTGTCTTGCTTGTTTGACTTTTTTAGACTTCGTGTCTCCCTTAGGTGTAGGTGAATTTTTCGTTGCGAGCCCCTGGCGTGATTTACGAGGGTGCTTGACATTTTTGTACTTCGCACCTCCCCTTGTGTGGAGGTGAATTTTGCGTTGCGAGCCCCTGGCGCGATTTGCGAGGGTGCTCGACTTTTTGTACTTCGCGCCTCCCCTTGTCTTAGGTGGAGGTGAAGTTTTGCTTTTGCGAGCCCCTGGCGTGTTTTGCGAGGGTGCTCGACGTTTTGTACTTCGCGCCTCCCCTTGTCTTAGGTGGAGGTGAATTTTGCGTTGCGAGCCCCTGGCGCGATTTGCGAGGGTGCTCGACTTTTTGTACTTCGCGCCTCCCCTTGTCTTAGGTGGAGGTGAAGTTTGCTTTGAAAAAAAGTTTGTTTTTTGAAGCAATCTTCGAGGGTTATCATCGATTATAGCGCTCTTGAAGAAGAGCTGCTTTTTTCGATGTTTGTTAGTAAAGGTAATAATTTGGAGTTTTACTTTTTTCGGGGGTTTTAGATTGTATTAAGAATTTGGATGCTGCCTCGTTAAAAAACCTTATGCCCCTTCGTAAGGAAAAAGAGTGCAGCTCCTTTGTTTTTGTTACATTCATAGAAATGGAAGAAAACATAAATGAAATAACAAATTACATATTGCGAGGGCTCGCTAAGGCTCCGCTATGGGTAGTATTTGCGAAGGTCATCGACATTCTAGGTATGAGGCAGGATGTTTCCCTCGCTGTCAGAGAGGTGAAAGGAGTCGGGACGATTGCATTCTGCTATTAGGTATGGACCCGTCCACTTTGGCTGAAACTTCCCCGCCATGCTGGCGTTTTGTTTTCGAATGAGAACGAGGTCACCCTTTTTAGTTCTTTGATTCTCACCTTGTTGTCTCTCCATTTTTTTGTTTCTTCCTGATACTTGCGAAGGTTGTGCACTGCGTTGCATCTTGTTTCTTCGAGTAAGTCTTTGTCAAGTAGTTGGTTTTGTTCGTCTGTTTCGAGGGTAGTTCTGAGTGATTCATGCTTCAACTCTTCTGGTAACACAGCTTCTTCTCCAAACAGGAGCCTGAAGGGTGTGAATTTGGTGGCTCTGCATTCCGAGGTGTTATGGGACCAGGTGACGGAGGTTAGCTCTTCTGCCCACTTTCCTTTGGGCCTGCCTTGCAATTTCTTTGATACGGCTTGGAAAATCGTTGCATTGGCTCTTTCGACTAAGCCGTTGGATTGAGGGTGCCGGCTGAGGCGAAGCATAGGATTGTTCCGATTTGAGCGCAGAATTCTTTGAAAACCTCGCTTTCGAATTGAGTGCCATTATCGACAGTTAGGTATTTGGGGACTCCGAACCAGCAAATTATTTGCTGTCAGAAAAACTTCTTCACGGCCAAGGAGGTGATGGAAGCCAGTGGTCTAGTTTCAATCCATTTCGTGAAGTATTCCGCAGCTACGACTGCGTAGCGAAGGTTTCCTGGAGCTGTTGGAAGTGGACCGACGAGGTCCATTGCCCATCTTTGCAGCGGCCATGTTGGGCATATCAAAGTTGTTGGAGCCCCTAGGGCGTTTTGTGTCTTTGCCGTTAGTTGGCAACCCTCGCAACGTTTGACGATGCTTTCTGCGTCTCTTAACGCTATTGGCCAGTAGAAACCTTGTCGGAAAGCTTTACCAACTAACGCCCTCGGGCCGTTGTGCGAACCGCAGATACCTTCGTGAATGAGTTTAAAAATGTCATTTCCTTCAGTCTGTGAGACGCATTTGAGCCAAGGCGAGGTTACCGAAGCTTTGAGCAGAATGCTGTCTACAATTTTGTACCCTCGAACTCTTTGTTTCAGTCTGTTTTCTTCCTCTTTGGAGTCGGGTTCGTGCAACCCGTTGATATAGGCCATGATGGGAGCTCTCCAGTCTTCGTTCTGGATTGCATTGACTAGTTTGGCATTCTTTTCGGAGGTTTCGAATGCTGGTTGAGTTGTTACCTCGTAAAAGACGTCTGGCGGTAGCTGCAGCTGCTGTGCTGCTGCTTTAGCTAGGCTGTCTGCCTCGTAGTTCTCCGACCTCGGTATGACTTTCACTGTTATGCCGAGGAAGAAAGATTCCAACCTTCTCACATACTAAAAGTATTTTTGGAGCTCTGGGTCTTTTGCTTTGTAATTTTTCTCAATGTGTCCCGCGATAACTTGGGAGTCTGTGTTAATGACCGCCCTTCGGACTGACAAGGATCGGAGCCTTGATAGTGCTAGTATTACAGCTTCGTACTCTGCAGAGTTATTTGTGCACTTAAAATCGAGTCTTTTGGTGTATCTTAGCTTCGTCCCGGATGGCGAAACTAAGATGGCCGAGGCTCCTGCTCCGGCTGCTCCCCAGGCTCCATCGACATACACTGTCCAAAACGGCTCTGAGTGGTCTTCATTATTGCGAGGGTCTGGGGTCCATTCAGCTATGAAATCTGCTATTGCCTGCGATTTGATTGCTGTTCTTCCGACGAAGGTTATAGCGTAGCTGTTCAGCTCGATTGCTCATTTTGCTATTCTACCGAATGCTTCATTGTTCTTGGAAATGTTGTCAAGTGGGTATGCCGAAGGTACATGGATCTCGTGGGCTTGAAAGTAATGTTTTAGCTTCCTTGACGCCATGACCACGGCATAAGCTACCTTCTCGAGCTCTGAGTAGTTTCTTTTAGGACCTTCGAGAGTTTCTGAGACATAGTAGATTGGGGCTTGCTTGGTTGTGTTGTTCTCGTGCAATTCTTTGATAAGAACTGCGCTTGCTGCGTGAGGCGAGGCTGCGACATATAGCAGTAACAGGTCCCTTTGTTTGGGCTGGTTAAGACAGTTAAGTTGGTGAGATATTTTTTCAAATCCTCGAAAGCTTTCTGTTGCCGAGGTCCCCAATTGAAAGGGGCTGCGCTTCTCAAAGTTTCAAAGAAAGGTAGCCCTCGCTCTGCTGACCTGGAGATGAATCTGCTGAGTGCTGCCAATCGGCCCGACAAACGCTGAGCTGCTTTTTTTGTTGTCGGAGGTTCCATACTGATGATAGCATCAATCTTCTCGGGGTTGGCTTCGATTCCCCTTGCTGAGACGATACAGCCTAGCAATTTTCCTTCGCTTACCCCGAAAACACATTTTTTGGGGTTCAGCTTTGATCCGGCGGACCGGAGGTTGCTGAACACTCTTGATAAGTCTGATATGTGGTTTTCCTTTAGCTCGCTTTGGACAATCAAATCATCGACATAGGCAGAGATGGCGTGTTCATCTTTGAAGACTTCAGATGTCATGCGAGCGAAGGTTGATCCTACGTTTCTCAAACCTTCTGCCATTCTGAAAGGTCCTAAATGGCTAGAGGGGGGGTGAATAGCCTAATAAAAATTCTACAAAACACTTAAAGCAACTAGTTAGACAATTACAAAGCGAAGCTTTTTGCTCTAGCTCTACTAAGTGTTGCAAGCCACCTATCCAACAATTCTAGTAACCTATAATCACTATGTCACACAAAAGATATGTTACTACTCTCTAAAATAATGAGTTAGCAAGAAATAATTACTTCTAATTAGAGAGCTACTTCTAGCAAAGAATATCTCTACACAAGTGATAACGAAAGTAATGCAAGGATAGAGAGATGTACCGACACCGGCAAGAGACAATCAATCACAATAAGAATACCAAGAAACTTCAGGAGAAGTCCAAAGAGGCAAGAGACACAAAGATTTTCTCCCGAGGTTCACATGCTTACTGGCACGCTACTCCCCGTTGTGTCAACCAACCACTTGGTGGTTCGGCGGCTAATAGGTGTTTCACAAACCTAGCTCAACAAATGAGCGCCGCAAGAACCAACCCACAAATGGAGGTAACTCAAAGACACGCGCAATCCACTAGAGTTACCTTTTGGCTCTTCGCCGGGGAAGGCACAATACCCCTCACAAATCACCGGGAGATGGCCACGAACAATCACCACTCGTGCCAAAGCTCCTCCGCTGCTCCAAGCCGTCTAGGTGGCGGCAACCACCAAGAGTAAAGAGAATACCCGCAGCAACAACAATCCCCAAGTGCCACTAGATGCAAACTCACAAGCAAATGCACTTGGATCCACTCGATCTCACTTAAATTCACGCTATCAAGCAAGGAGATGAGTGGGAGGGAGTAGATCTTGCTCAAGAGGATGTTCAAGAGGTTAGAAAGTGAAGCCAAGCACCCTCAAACCCGGCCACAACCTATTTATATGGAGAGAGGAAGACAACAAGTCGTTCTCCCCTTTTCTGCGCTTTGGTCGGTAGTACCAACCCCCTGGGCGGTAGTACCGACAGTGTCAGAACTAGCCGTTTACACACGGCGCGTTGACCAAAACGAACAACCGACTCCTGGTCGGTACCTCCGACGGTCGGTAGTGCCGGCCCTATGGCGGTACTACCGACAGGCCGGAATGGGGACTACACAGAGAGCCCCCCAGACAACTTCCTGACCTCGGTACCACCGAGGGCGGTAGTACTGACATAATGGCGGTACTACCACCAGGCCAAAACTGGCCGCTTCCAGAGAGCCTCCAAAACTTCCTTCAAACCTTGGTACTACCGACCCCCTGGTCGGTACTACCGAGGTTATGGCGGTACTACCGGTAGGCCAAAACTGGCCACTTCCAGAGAGCTTGCCAAAACCCTTCAGGGCCACGGTACCACCGACCCTCTGGTCGGTACCACCGCGGGCGGTAGTACCGAGGTTATGGCGGTACTACCGCCAGGCCAAATCAGCCCCAACACAGAAAAGGTTGCACGCAGCACCCATGGGCGGTACTGCCGACCCCCTTGGGCGGTACTACCGACCATATACAGAAAACTTCATTTTCTTCTCTGTGTTGATCCAAAGCAACTCCAACAACTTCTCCTTTGCAAATGTGCCAACACCACCAAGAGTATACAACCTTGTACATGTGTGTTAGCATTTTCACAATCCTTTTCAAAGGATTAGAGGTTAGCACACTAGGTCCTAATGCATATGCATGTATGAATTCACCTAGTGGCACTTGATAACCGCAATCACCGTGATAGTCCCCTCTTAATAGTACGGCTATCTATCCTAAACACACTCACACCCTCTATGGTGTCTTGAGTGCAAAAACAAAATCCCTATTTATACCTTTGCCTTGATCTCCGTAGGGGTTTTGCTTTTCTCTTCTTCTCTTTCCAAATGTGGAGCACTTGATCCATCTTTTGGTCATCACCACCAATACCATGATCATCATCTAGCTCCCGCACTTGGTGTGTACCAACCTAGCTCATAAACACTTCATGACAAGGTTAGTACTTTAGGTGACATCAATTATCCAAAACCAAACAAGGACTTTCACATTCTATGAAAGCAAAAGGTGCCCGAAGGTGTGATGAAGCTTGTTTTTCCTCGTCTTCTTCATTCATCCAGATCTGATGATATCCCGAGAAACAGTCGAGGAGAGAAAGCGTTTGGCAACCAGCTGCTCTGTCAACCAGAGTGCTTATGTTTGGCAGGGGAAAATCATCCTTCGGGCATGCTTTGTTTAAGCACGTAAAGTCTACGCACATTCTCCACTTCTTGTTCTTTTTCTAGACTAAAACCACATTTGAAAGCCATGTTGGGTATTTGACTGGACGGATGACACCTGCGTCCAAGAGTCTTTTTACCTCATCCCTCGCTGCTTCCTTTCTTTCTTCTGACATTTTGTGAAGTTTTTGCTTAACTGGGCGGTAGCCTGGCTTAATGTTTAGGCTATGCTCTATCAAAGCTCTGTTTACTCCCTTTAGGTCATCCGCAGACCAGGCGAAGGTGTCGGAGTTTTCCTTGAGGAAAAGTACGAGGTTGTTTTCTGATTTGGGATCTAAGTTGGCTGAGATGAGCACTCTTCTTTCGGAGTTGCCCTCAAAGAGTTGGACTTGTTTAGTCTCTTCCTTGGGTGATGCTTTTTCTCGGTCAGGGCATACCTCACCTTCGGTTTTGGGGTTTGTTGCACGAGGTTTTGACAAGTTGTAAACATTGTGTTGTCCTGGTGCTACTATTCCCTCAGCTGCCCTCGCAATGTCTTGGTCTCCATATACTGCAACCACCCCCTTCGGAGCGGGAAGCTTCATGCAGAGGTAAGCAGGGTGGATGACTGCATTAAATGCATTGGTGATCCCCCGACCAAATATTGCATTGTACGGATAAAACATGTCGACCACGTCGAAGGTTATGTGCTCGGTTCTGCAGTTCATCTGGTCGCCGAAGGTCACGGGCAAAGATATTTTTCCTGTAAGGACCTGTGTGGCCTAGAGGGGGGGTGAATAGGCCTGTCAAAAATCATAGCTCAAAACTTAATTAGATAAACCCGGCACTACCGCTCTGTGCCCGGCACTGCCGCTGCCCGGCACTGCCGGCCCCAGCGCGGTACTGCCGCGCAGTGTGAGACCAGAAGCTGCAATTCGAAATCCAGCCACAACTAACTGATTCTATATGAATAGAAATGCTACAACAAGTTCTATGAACCAGCAAAACCAACTACTCCAAGCCAAATAAGAGGAATAAAGTAGATCGGGCCAAACCTTAGAATCTATCACAAGCTCATGAATATGAAGAATGAAACTAAGTAAGCACAAGAGACAAGTGATTTATCCCGTGGTTCAGCTCGCCACCAAGGCTTGCCCACCTCCACGTTGTTGAGGTTGACCACTTAGGTCATGAGCTTTGCAACTCTACCTCGTTCTCAAGTCAAGGAACCAAATCCTTGAGATGAGGGGTAATAATACTAGCTGAACAATCGATTACAAACCTCCCTAGGCCGCCACACAAGTTGGCAAGGCTCTAGGGTGACGCCTAGCCGGCTAGGGTTCCAAGAACCCAAGAGTAATAGAAGCAAATCCACCGGCTATGGCTCAAATCAAGTGCTCTAGGAAGTAGATCTCAGCTAGGGCTTCTCTTTGATGAAGGTTTAAGCCTCTAACTCACTTGGAATCAATGGGAATAGAAGATTTGGTGAGAGAGAGCTTGAGGGCCTTCAATGGGGAAGAGAGAGCTTGTCTGGAGGTAGGTGACGAGTTATGGTCGTGGATGACCGTTGGGGTGGCAGGGAGATGGAGTAAATATCTCCTCCCTGCCAACGGTTACAATAAGTCACGGCAGTGCCGGCCGAAGCCCGGCAGTGCCGCGGCCCGGCACTGCCGCGACAAGAGCGGCACTGCCGCACCTACCAATCAGACAGGGTTGGATTGGAATTCAGTGCAGCTGTCTTTGGTTAGAAACATGGATGGCTTGGGTTGGTTTGAGCACATGTCATTCAGCCATAGCAATGTATTTGCATTCCCCCTTGATAGTACGGCATTCCTATAACTCAAATTCAAATGAAAAAGCTTGATATATCACTTTGAGTCCGGATCCGATGAAATGTAGTATGGGGGTCCACCAACGTACATACACCATCCTTTCTTATCATAACCTGCTTATCAACTTCATGAATCTCATTAGTTCTCCAATCGTGTGGTCATTATCACCAAAACCCACAATTAGGGCTTGATTGCACTTACAATCTCCCCCTTTTTGGTGATTGATGACAACACAATCGAAGCTTACAATAAAAGGGTACAATACTTGAGATTTAGAAGCTTAGGTGTGAAACCTCCCCCTAAATGTGTGAATGAGAACTGAAATCTCGAATTGTCATTAGAGGCCAACATTCACATATTCAAAGGTGAGAGATAGGTTCAGTTTCACATCTAATAGCTTTGTGGGGTGCAACTAAACTGTGTCAAGAATAATACGTGATGCGAATGACAGTTTAAGCACATCAGAGATGTTTGCTGTCTTTCTGCCAGAGCGGCACGGGCGCGGCACTGCCGGAGCCCGGCACTGCCGGCCCTGGAGCGGCACTGCCGCTCAGGCTACAGACAGCAAACGCAGCGGAGAAAAACACAAAGCCACAAAGCATAATCAATAACAGAACTAAACAAGATAACACATGGCAGATAAGCAGGTAAAAGTACATGTCCACATCCAAGCCTAAGAAGTAGTACCATAGAGTAATATTACAAACATAGAGTTTTGAACGAATCAAACTCCCTCACAACTCACAACTACTAACAAGATGGGGACATGAACAAAAAGAAAGTGTTGTACCCCCTTCTCTTCACCTAATTCTCCCCCTTTGGCAACAAGTCACCAAAAAGAGAGAAGTAGAGAAGAGAAGAGTGTCCAAACACTCACTCATCATCCGAAGCTATCTTGTCCCACTGAACTTCTTCTTCCTCCTCATCATCATCATCGTCATCATCGTCGTCGTCGGACTCTACCATGGCCTTCCCCTGACGGTGAGTGGAACTGGTGTAGCGGGTCGAGGTCGAGGCACGTGTAGAACGACGGGGTGGCACAGGCACTATCTCCTCCTGCTCCTCATCTCCATCTGAGTCTATGTCATCTGAGTCGAGACTGGAGAGGTCGAAGTGAGGTGGAGAGCGGGGTGGAGGTAACGGCGAACGTCCCGCCCGCTCTCGCTCTGCTCGCTGCTCAACGAGTGCCTGGTGAGCTGTTTGGGCTGCGTAGGAGCAAGTAGAGAAGATGGCCTTGATCCATTTGGCCAACTTGCTCTTCTTCTTCCTCTGATAGGAAGGGCGAGAGCTCTCTAGCCTGTCAGCTGCTGCTGCTGCCCCTGCTGCTGCTCCTCTCTTCTTCTCTGCACGGTACGGCTCATGCAACCCATCCTTAGCAAAGGTATAGCCGGAAACCATCTCAATCATAAACATGATGTAGGGGGCATAGAGAATTGCCTTCCTAGCATCCTCGGCTGCAACCTGAAGCTCAGTCCATATAAAGCTGGATATGGAAAAGCGATTAGCCCCTGGGGCCATCCTAGCCAACATGTTCCTGCCATATCCATACAAGTTAGAATGGGACCCACTCTTTGGGTTGAGAGTTTGCCTGAAGAGGTTGTTCAACATGTAATAAAAACCTTGTAGTCCCTTGACCAACCCATCTGCCTTCCGAGGGTCCTCATACATGAAAGCAATCTCAGAATCTGTCAAAGTCCTCTCATCATGCAGGTTATCATACTCTCTATCCTCGCTGCCCAAACCGAGGATCCTACTAAAAGTCTCATAAGTGACCTTGTAGTGACGACCCTCGGTCATCCAATGCATCTCCTCAACCACATTGTCAACATACAGCGTCACATGGAACTGATGGATGATCTCGGTGTTCCAATTATAACTAAATCCCATCAGATCATACATGTTTCTTGCCTTACATGCAGCCACCACCCTGTTGATGTCACGGTCAGTCTTGCTCTCTAGATGCTCCCAATCAACATACTTCATATTCAGTATCTTCTGCTTCTTGGCATTGTATAGGACTGAACGATAGAAATCAGAATGGAACTCGTTCCAGAACCTATAATCAATGCCCATATCCTTTTGATTGTTGTATGGGTTGTGCTGGCGCTGAGACTTGACCGAGCTGAACTGCTGATAGTATGACAGGGGCTGCCTGTCCCTGGTGTCCTGAGGAGGCCTCTCCTGCACATCCTCTGTGTATGGCTGCAAGTGCGCCCTGCTGACCTCTGCCAAGTGCTCTGGGGTGTTGGGGTAGAGGTCTTCCCTTATCTGTCGCCCTTGCATCTGCAGGCGAGCCTCATCCCGGATCTGCTGCCTCGCTGAAACATCTCCTTGGGAGCTAGAGCCACCTCGACGGGATGGCTGCTTGCTCCTCCCCCTGAGCGGATCCATCCTCTGCTTGACCCTTCTCTCATCTCCTCTTCCGCCTGACATCTAAAACATGGAAACTGCGAATTAGAAGACTGCATAAGGGCTGGTAGGTTATAGTGAGGTGATAGATTTTGATGGATAAGGTGTTACTTGGATCAAATCCCTGCTCATGGTCCGGCACTGCCGCTCTGGGAGCGGCACTTCCGGGGCCCGGCACTGCCGCGCAGGCAGGCCAGATCTGAGCCAAGGAACACCACATCCATCATCTCTACCACTTCCCTATCATCTACAAACACTTCTACAACCTCTAAATCCAATACCCATGGCGCATTTTACAAATCGGGAAAAACTTAGGGTTTGGGATTTTGAACCTTCACCTTGAGAGGAAGGAGAGGGAAGGAGACCCTTGGAGAAGAGGACGACGGAGCAGCACCGAAGGAGATCCCGAGCAGCACCTCCGGAGGCCGGAGTTGCCGGGGAGCACGGTCGGTGGAGAGGGAGAGCGCGGTCGCCCTTTTCGCCCGAGAGAGAAGAAGGGAGAGGAGGTCACGGGTGCAGTGAATGGATGAGGGAGAGAGAGGGGGTCATGGGTAAGAATAGGAAAGTTTTCCCTTGGCCCCACTCGGTAACAAACCGATTCAGACTGAATCGGTAAGTCGCGGCACTACCGCGCCTGGCGCGGCACTGCCGGGGCCCGGCACTACCGCGCCTGGCCCGGCACTGCCGGACAGTCACCTACAGAAGGAGTTATTCTCTAAGGCACTACAACTCATCCTTGGAGTGGACACATACTGCTTGCATGTTATGACCAGAGACAATCAGTCAATACAGAACAATGGTCATACCAAGCAAGTTTTCTTTCAAAGATTTTGAAACACAATATGAAAGTTTTGAAATTTGTTTTGCCTAGGTCATTCTAGTTGATCAATCAAGCATGCTAGGTTTCACACTACGTTACGAGAGTCAAGTATATTTAGTTCACTCCTTAAAGCACAAAACCTTGACTCATCTAGAGGCTTAGTGAAGATATCGGCTAGTTGTTTGTCGGTGCTCACATGTCTAATGGTGATATCTCCTTTGATTTCATGATCTCTCAAGAAGTGATGTCGGATGTCTATATGTTTGGTTCTTGAGTGACTCACTGGGTTGTTTGCAAGTTTTATGGCACTTTGATTGTCACACAAGAGTGGGATATGAGTAAAGTTACATCCGAAGTCACGAAGGGTTTGCCTCATCCAAAGTAGTTGCGCACAACATGCACCTGCAGCAACATACTCGGCCTCGGCTGTGGATAGGGCTACACAATTTTGCTTTTTAGAACCCCAAGACACTAAGGAGCATCCAAGGAATTGACATGTCCCCGAAGTGCTTTTTCGATCTACTTTACAACCAGCATAATCGGAATCCGAATAGCCAAGTAGTTCGAACTTGGAGCCCTTAGGATACCACAAGCCAAGGTTTGGAGTGTGAACTAGATATCTCAAGATTCTCTTAACGGCCACTAAGTGACACTCTTTCGGGTTAGCTTGAAATCTAGCACACATGCACACACTAAGCATAATATCGGGCCTAGATGCGCATAAGTAGAGTAGAGAGCCGATCATGGAGCGATATACCTTAATGTCCACGGCTTTCCCTTCTATGTTGAGATCAAGATGCCCATTGGTTGGCATGGGAGTTTTGATAGGCTTGGCGTTCACCATGTCAAATTTCCTTAACATATCATGGTTGACAAAGGAAAGTCCCTTCCTTTAATTGCTTGATTTGAAAACCAAGGAAGAACTTGAGCTCACCCATCATAGACATCTCAAATCTCTTAGTCATGATCCTACTAAACTCGTCACAAAAAGATTTGTTAGTACTACCAAATATTATGTCATCGACATATATTTGGCACACAAAGATATCTCCATTGACTTTATGAGTGAAGAGAGTAGGATCGGCTTTGCCTATTTCAAAGCCTTGTTTGAGCAAGAATTCCTTAAGGCATTCATACCATGCTCTAGGTGCTTGTTTAAGCCCATAGAGTGCCTTATGGAGTTTGAAGACGTGGTTGGGGAACTTGGGATCTTCAAAGCCCGGTGGTTGCTCGACATACACCAACTCTTGTATAGGGCCATTGAGAAATGCACTCTTCACATCCATTTGATATAGCTTGAAGTTGTGATGGGCTGCATAGGCTAGAAGAATCCGAATGGCTTCAAGCCTTGCAACCGGTGCATATGTTTCTTCAAAGTCCAAGCCCTCTACTTGAGTGAACCCTTGAGCTACCAATCTTGCCTTGTTCCTTGTCACCACACCTTCTTCATCTTGCTTGTTGCGGAAAACCCATTTGGTTCCAATAACATTGGTATTTGGTGTTTCCACAAGTGACCATACTTGATTGCGCTCGAAGTTGTTGAGCTCTTCTTGCATGGCCATCACCCAATTCGGATCATCCAGGGCTTCTTCTACCTTGAGAGGTTCCAAAGAGGAGACAAACGAGTAATATTGACAGAAATTTGCCAAATGAGAGCGTGTCGTTACCCCCTTTTGTAGACTCCCAAGAATGTTGTCAACGGGGTGATCCCGTTGAATAGTTTGCTTGAGTCTTGGATGATCAATGGGTTCTGGTTCATCTTCAGCATCCTCTTCTTCATCTTGCTCAAAGATGGGTTGTAAGTTTACTCCATGAAGTGGAGTGGCTGCAGCTGCTCTGGGTGTACCCGGCACTGCTGGGCTTCGCCCGACACTGCCGCCGTCCGGCACTGCCGGGGTCAGGCCCGGCACTGCCGGGGAATGTATCTGATCAATCCCAGCAGGAGCTTCAGCTTGAGGACCATCTCGACCAGTAGCCTGTTGTTCTTGTGGTCTAATATCACCAATGGCTAGTTGCTTGATTGCTTCACAAGGTGGTTCCTCATTACCTACAACAACCTCATCAACTTGCTCTACTTGAGAGCCATTAGTTTCATCAAACGTCACGTCTATCGCTATTTCAACCTTGCCGGAGGCCTTGTTGAAAACACGATAGGCATGCTCGTTTGATCCATAACCGAGAAGAAAACCTTCATCAACCTTGGATGCGAACTTAGAGGGTTTGGGCTTCTTGTTCAATATGAAACATTTGCACCCAAATACTCTAAAGTACGACACCTTTGGTTTGTTACCGGTGAGCAGCTCATAGGAGGTCTTCTTTCTTCTCTTGTGGAGGTAGAGGCGGTTGATTGCATGGCAAGCGGTATTGACGGCTTCGGCCCAAAAGATGTCCGGCGTCTTGTATTCATCTAGCATCGTTCTTGCCATGTCAATGAGTGTTCTATTCTTCCTCTCCACCACACCATTTTGTTGAGGGGTGTATGGAACTGAAAATTCATGTTTGATGCCCTCTTCATCAAGAAACTCATCCACTTGGGTGTTTCGGAATTCAGTTCCGTTGTCGCTACGAACTTTCTTGATCTTGAAACCGAATTCCCTTTGAGCTCTTCGTATGAACATCTTCACCTTCTCTTGCACTACACTTTTGTCATGCATAAAGAATACCCAAGTGAAACGAGAAAAATCATCAACGATAACAAGACCATGTTTGTTACCGCCGATGCTAAGGTAGGCAACCGGTCCAAAGAGGTCCATGTGGATCAACTCCAATGGATGAGTAGTAGTGTCGTAGCTCTTCGGTGGGCGAGGTACGCCTACTTGTTTTCCGGCTTGGCAAGCTCCACATACTCTGTCTTTCTCAAAATCAACATCGGTTAGTCCTAGGATGTGATTGTCCTTTTGAAGTTTGGCCAAGTTCCTCATCCCAACATGAGCTAGTCGGCGATGCCATAACCAACCCATGCTAGATTTTGCCACTAAACAAGTCTCAAGTTTGGCTTCACTTTTGTTGAAATCAACTAAGTAAAGCTTCCCTTTCAAACGACCCGTAAAGACAATAGAGGAATCCTCCCTTCTAAAGACTTCCACACCCTCATCCGTAAAGAGACAATTGAAACCCATTCCACATAATTGTGAAACAGATAGCAAGTTGTAACTCAACGAATCAACATGTAAGACATTAGTAATTGAATGCTCAAGTGTAATAGCAACTTTACCAAGACCTAACACATCCCCCTTGGAGTTATCACCGAATATGATGTTTTCGCTTGCATTTGAAGTTGGGGAATATGATGAGAACATACTCCTTTCTCCGGTCATATGATTTGTACATCCGCTATCAAGCACCCAACTTGATCCACCGGAGGAGTATGCCTGCAAGACAAGTTTAGTTCCTAGGTTTAGGTCCCCAATTGATATTGGGGCCTTGCAAGTTAGTCACAAGTATCTTAGGAACCCAAATGCACTTGTCGGCTGTCCTCTTGTTATCACCAACATACTTTGCAACAACTTTACCACTGTTGTTGTGTCCCAAAATGTAACAAGATGACATGCTCTTCCTTGGGGCTTCTATCTTGGGTTGATGTGCAAACTTGTTCTTGGTCACCCAAATAGATTCCTTTGGTTTCTGAGATTCTTGCTTTGGGTTGGGTACCTGCTTGTGTTGTGTGTGAGACTGAGTAGAAGGCAAACTGGTAGCCTTCCCTTTCTTGGGGCGCGGCACTGCCGGCCTGGGGGCGGCACTGCCGGGGTCCGGCACTGCCGCCTTCCGGCGCGGCACTGCCACGGTCTGTGCAGGCTGAACTGTACCAATCTGACCCTTCTTCTCAAACCTCACACACTCATAGCCATTCACTGTCCTTCTTCCATTAGTCTTGGCTCCTTTTTCGTGCCCCAACCCATCTTTTATGGAAGGACGCCGTCCATTCTTGAACTTGGGCTTGCTCTTCTGTTGAGTCTTCTCATTAGCACTTGTGGTAGACTTGACACAACCATTTGCAATGATATTTGTCAATATTGCTATCTCCTTTCTCATGGCCTCCATGTTCACAAGGTTAGTGGAATAGATATTTAAATCAACATTATAGCATTTTCCACAACCTTCACTAGTGGAGGGAATAGAGGTGACATTTGCTTTAGGAAGAGTTGAGTTGCTTTCCCAAAGAAGATTATATTGCAACTCAAGTTCTTTGTGCTTTTCATCTAAGCCACAATACTTTTCCTTGAGTGCAATATGGGCCTTCTTTAGGGAAGCATGTTCATCTTGCTCTTTGGCCAAGGCCTCGTGCAAGACGTCCAACTCACTTCTCTCTAATGCAAGAGCTTCCTTGCAAGCAATGTAGAGGTCCTCTTGTTTGATGAGAGCATCCTCACTTATTGCTAGCTTGGCTTGTACACATTCTAGTTCCTCCATTAGTTTAGTGATAAAGAGTTTGGTTTTCTTGTCCAACCTTTTAGTTATCATGTTTATCTCTTCATCACTAGAATCATCATCACTAGAGGAATCACTAAATTCACTACTAGAGATGTCACTAGGTGGAAGAGAGGTTTTAGAAGTGTGAGCCTTTTTCACCTTCTCTTTCTTGGCCATGAGACAAGTGTGAGAGTTGCAATCATCATCATCGGACAAGTTGTTGAATAGTCTTGGTGAAGGAGATGACTTTTGAAATGCTATTGTTGCTATCTTCTCATCTTCTTCACTTGAGGTTTGTGCGGTTGAATCCCATTCATGTCCAATGTGAGCTTCTCCCATGTATCTCTTGTTGTGTTTCTTGTAAGTGCCTTTGTCATCTTTCTTGCCCTTGTTGAAGTTGTCCTTCTTCTCATGTGGACAATGTGCTATGAAATGATCGGTGCTTCCACAATTGTAGCAAGTTCTTTTCTTCTTGTTTGGAAACCTTCTCTTTACAAACTTGTAACCTTCCTTCTTGAGCCCCTTGCGGTATCTTCTCATGAAAAGAGCTATATCACCAATTTCTTCAAATTCTTCACCATCACTTTCACTTCCACAAGATGATGATGTGTTGTCCTCAACTTCAATTTTCTTCTTTTGTTGCTTGGGCTTGCTTGTAGAGGCTTGCTTGCTTGATTTTGCCTTGCTTGATGTTGCTTGCCTTGATGGCTTGCTAGCCTTAAGTGCCACATCCTTGATCTCCATCCCATCTAGCCTAGCTTGCAACTCTCCAAGCTTCCTTCTCTCATTTGCCTCTTCTCTTTGCATATCAAATGTGATAATCCTTCCAAGCACATCACTAGGTGTGAATTGCTCAAACTTCTTCTTGTCCCTAATCAATGTCACTACGGTCTCATTCCTAGGTGAGTATGCCTCTAACATGATCTTCACAACCTTGTGATCATTGATTTCATTTCCACCTAGCCCTCTAATCTTACCAACAATCACCATCAATCTATCAAACATCTCTTATGGACCTTCACCATCACAAATCACAAACCGGTTGAGCTTAGCCATCAACAAGTCAATCTTGGATTGCCTCACTTTGTCAACCCCTTTATGAGCTATATGCAATGTGTCCCAAATCTCCTTTGCAACCTCAACTCCCATGACCTTGTTATACTCATCACCATCCAAGGCACTAAGCAACACACTAGTGGCTTGGGCATTGAGATGAATGTTGCGGAATTCATCTTGAGTGGGGCTCTTTGGATCAACCGGTGCTTCAAGTCCATTGTGCACTATCTCCCAAATACCTGGATGGAGACCAATAAGATAGGTCTTCATAATGTGCTTCCACTAGGCAAAGTTAGTCCCGTCAAAACGAGGTAACTTGCCCGCGGGCACATTGATGAGAGGCCTAGAGTCATGGTTAGTCATAGAAGAATAGTTAAAGGATACTTCTTTATATGACTTCTTCATCTCCTCCTTCTTCTTGTTGTCCTTATGTGTGTAGGAGAAGTGATCATCTCCATCTTCGGTGCTACTTGAGTCATCACTCAAGTTCACACTCTTCTTTGCTTGGAGCTCTTCCTCCTTCTTTTCTTCTCTTCTCTTGGCTCTTTCTTCTCTTCTAATCCTTCTCTCTTCTTTTCTTTGAGCCTTTTCTTCTCTTGCTTTGAGAGCCGCTGCATCTTCTCTTGCTTTGGCTCTAGCTTCTCTTCTCAATCTTCTTTCCTCCTTTCTTCTTGCGAGCTCTCCGGCCGACACACCCATTTGAGGAGGTGCCTTCTCACTTGCTGTGGAGAGACTTTCATTGCTGCTAGCGGTGTGCATTTCCACTTCAGGTGTGGGTTGCACAACGCTAATGTTACCTGTTCCTCCGTCGGTGGCCATTCTCTCGCACGGTGAAGTGCTGCTGAGAGACCAGGCTCTGATACCACTTGTAAGGACCTGTGTGGCCTAGAGGGGGGGTGAATAGGCCTGTCAAAAATCACAGCTCAAAACTTAATTAGATAAACCCGACACTACCGCTCTGTGCCCGGCACTGCCGCTGCCCGGCACTGCCGGCCCCAGCGCGGTACTGCCGCGCAGTGTGAGACCAGAAGCTGCAATTCAAAATCCAGCCACAACTAACTGATTCTATATGAATAGAAATGCTACAACAAGTTCTATGAACCAGCAGAACCAACTACTCCAAGCCAAATAAGAGGAATAAAGTAGATCGGGCCAAACCTTAGAATCTATCACAAGCTCATGAATATGAAGAATGAAACTAAGTAAGCACAAGAGACAAGTGATTTATCCCGTGGTTCAGCTCGCCACCAAGGCTTGCCTACCTCCACGTTGTTGAGGTTGACCACTTAGGTCATAAGCTTTGCAACTCTACCTCGTTCTCAAGTCAAGGAACCAAATCCTTGAGGTGAGGGGTAATAATACTAGCTGAACAATCGATTACAAACCTCCCTAGGCCGCCACACAAGTTGGCAAGGCTCTAGGGTGATGCCTAGCCAGCTAGGGTTCCAAGAACCCAAGAGTAATAGAAGCAAATCCACCGGCTATGGCTCAAATCAAGTGCTCTAGGAAGTAGATCTCAGCTAGGGCTTCTCTTTGATGAAGGTTTAAGCCTCTAACTCACTTGGAATCAATGGGAATAGAAGATTTGGTGAGAGAGAGCTTGAGGGCCTTCAATGGGGAAGAGAGAGCTTGTCTGGAGGTAGGTGACGAGTTATGGTCGTGGATGACCGTTGGGGTGGCAGGGAGATGGAGTAAATATCTCCTCCCTGCCAACGGTTACAATAAGTCGCGGCAGTGCCGGCCGAAGCCCGGCAGTGCCGCGGCCCGGCACTGCCGCGACAAGAGCGGCACTGCCGCGCCTACCAATCAGACAGGGTTGGATTGGAATTCAGTGCAGCTGTCTTTGGTTAGAAACATGGATGGCTTGGGTTGGTTTGAGCACATGTCATTCAGCCATAGCAATGTATTTGCATTCCCCCTTGATAGTACGGCATTCCTATAACTCAAATTCAAATGAAAAAGCTTGATATATCACTTTGAGTCCGGATCCGATGAAATGTAGTATGGGGGGTCCACCAACGTACATACACCATCCTTTCTTATCATAACCTACTTATCAACTTCATGAATCTCATTAGTTCTCCAATCGTGTGGTCATTATCACCAAAACCCACAATTAGGCTTGATTGCACTTACATTTCCGACGGCTGTCACTTGTTGACCGCCGAAGCCGTATAGAGGGTTGTCAGCGGGTTGCAGGAGGTTTCTATCAAGCTTCATGCTAT
Organism: Coix lacryma-jobi var. lacryma-jobi; assembly: GCA_009763385.1. Classification (NCBI taxonomy): domain Eukaryota; kingdom Viridiplantae; phylum Streptophyta; class Magnoliopsida; order Poales; family Poaceae; genus Coix; species Coix lacryma-jobi. Next base: position 151,231,153 of record CM019825.1, read on the forward strand.
CGAAGGTTGAGGCGAACAGGATGTCTGCGGAGCTTCCTGTATCGACCAAAATTTTGGTGACTGTCCACCCTGCTAGATTGGTTTCGATCACCATAGCGTCGGTGTGAGGGTAATCCCTCAACTTCATATCACTGGAGTCGAAGGTTATAGGAATATGAGACCATCGGCCAAATTTGTGTGGTCCTTCGACGGCTACATGGTGTACTCGTCTAGCATGTTCCTTCCTCTGCCGCTTGTTGCCATGATCTTCATTTGAGCCTCCGGTGATGGCTAGTATCACATCGAAGGTTGATGTTGGGTTGTTGATGGTTGTCTGGTTCTGGGCTTCGGATTTGACGGGTTGGGGCGTTGGCAATGCTGGTATTGGTGGTGGTGGTGGCAGAGCATTGTTTACTTGTTGGTTGGTTTGGGTTTGGGTTTGAGGAGTTGTTGGGTATGTAACCGTGTATGGAGTGTTTTGGCGTTGAGGGATGGTGGCTGACTGATAAGAGGCTTGGTTGTAGTGAGGGTGATGCGCGTAGAAGGGTTGGTGCGAAGGTAGGCCATAATTTATGGGGGTGTAGTGGTATGGAGGATTTGGTGGGTTGAAGTTTGGTTTTCTGGTGTGGTTGATGGTTCGGTTGTCTGCCAAAGCGGCTCTTTTGGACTCTTGGTACTCTTTCCCCTTAGCGAAGCACTCGCATTGTTTGGTGGTGTGCCCCTTTCCAAGACTCGCATGGTACTCTTCTTTCTGCTAGTTCTGTTGATCCGGCGGGGGTGGCAAACCTTGAGGGTTTTGGTTGCTCGAAGGTTGAGCGCTCCGTCTTTGGTCTTCAAAGTGGGCTGCCTTGTTGATAGCACCAATGTTGCTTTGTTCTTGGCGAGGGTTGTTTTCTCTCGGTTGAGGCCTCGGCTGCGGCTTCTGTTGTGACCTCCGAGCATCGGACTTTGCCCTGAAGTCCATGTCCGCTCTACAGTATCTTTCCATTGTCTCATGTAATTCCTCGATTGTATTTGTCGGCTTCCTGGTAAATTTCGAAGAGCATGGGCCTGGGCGCAGACCGCTGACTGCAGCGAGGATGACAGCCTCGTCGGATATCCCCGGGGTTCTTGCTCTGATTTGGATAAACCTTTGCCAATAATCTTGAAGTGGTTCGCGCTCTTCTTGTTTGCAGTTGAACAACTCAATGGGGTTTGATGGGGCTGCTGTGATACCTTTGAAGTTTGTGCAGAGCCTATCTCTGAGGTTGGCCCAGGAATCCATGGTTCCGGGGCGAAGGTTGTTGTACCAAGTTTGTGCGATGTCACGCAGGATGATGACAAAAGACTTTGCCATTGTTGATTCATCGCCCCCCACCGCGGCGACTGCTGCCTCATAACTCATTATGAATTGGCGAGGGTCGGTAAGTCCGTCGTAGCGGGGTAGATTTTGTGGATTGTAGCATGGTGGCCAGGGTTGGGTTTGGAGTATCTGGGAGAGGGGTGATTTTGGGTCATATGGCATTTGATGTTGTTGGGCTCTCTGTTGGTTGCGAAGGTTTGGCTCTCTTTCCTCTGGGTAGAGTTGGCGAAAGTTTGGTTGTCTCATAGGGTATGGGTTGTCTGGGTGATTTGGTGGTGGTGGGGGTGGTGGATGGTGGCGGAGATTGTCCTGACCCTGCTCTTCGTTCTCCTCTCGAAGCGGCGGCATTTGTCTGTCATTCCAGTCCTCGGCTTCGGCCTCAGCTGCTGCGAGGGACTCCTCCATTCGGCGAAGCTGCTCTCTTGCTTCATCCGCCTTTTGCCTGATAAGGCGCAGCCGGTCGTGCCTTTCAAGCTGGTCCAGACGCCTCTTCTTTTCCTGTAACTCAGCTTGAAGTCTTTCCAAAGCCTCGAGGCCCAACTCCTCCTCATCTCCTTCCCCATCTCCTCCAGAGGTATGCGGGTGTGGCTGTGATACCAGCCGAGTGTGAGGGCCCGGGACCTCCATCCCTGGAGCAACTTCTTCTGTTTCCGAGGGTACTGCATTCTCTTCCGCAGGCTGGATTATCGTCGTGGCCTCTCTGGTCATGCGAGGGTCTCTGGTAGTGGGCGCTCTCCTGTTTCCTGCCATTTCGAACTCCGATCCCCACGGACGACGTCAAACTGTTGGTAACACACTTGCCCTACCTCCGCACACGTGCAGGGGGGTGGCGAAGGTGGCCAATCGTCAGAACCAAGCGAAAGTGCAAAGGTGACAAGAGCAGGGATACAGCGAAGGTGCAAAAGAACAGTGGCACGGTGGCTCTATTCCCAAAAAACATACCCATCACACTGTGCACCCCCCAGTATTTATAGGGGATACCAAGGGGTGCTGACCAAATTACAATAGGGTACAAGAAAGATTCCTCTGCGCTATACACACAGAAGGGCAGAATCGTACAAACACGAGTGGAGTGGAAACCCTAGTTTGTCTTCCTCCTGCCCGCCGCCACTTTGCCTCGTTTATCTTCGCAGGAATGCGAGGGCTGACCTCCATCTTGCGAAGACTCCCGTCCTGTCGCGAGGTCCGGGTCTCTTCGCCTCCCGTTGGGCCTGAGCCTCTTGGCGAAGGTGCGCGGGATGCGCGAGGGTTGCTTCCAGCGCTCTTCATGCCCTTTGCCTGTAAGAACTTGCTCCATCTTGCGAAGACTCCCGTCCTGTCGCGAGGTCCGGGTCCCTTCCCCTCCTGTTGGGCCTGAGCCTCTTGGCGAAGGAGGTTGGGTTAGTATTCAGGGGTCTGAACGGTGACTTGAGGGACTTAGCAAATAAAGAGGCAGGTTTTGGCGAAGGTGCGCGGGACGCGCGAGGGACGTCTTGTTGAGCCAGCCTGCGTGGCGCCACTGCCGAGGGTCCCCTTCCCCAACAGTCTCCCTGTCATATGATGTTATGAGTTTATTAAAAAATATAAATTAATTATAAAACTACTTTATCATTTGTGAGACGAATTGATTAAGCTTAATTAGTCTACGATTTGAGAAGTGTTATGGTAAATATTTACTAATGATAGATTAACTTAGCTTAATAGATTTTTTATTAACTTTTGAGTGGCAGTATAATTAGTTTATTTTTAATTTTTAATATACTAAATTAGAGCCACCACGGCTAAACACCCTTAAAAGCAGCAGCTGCGGCAAGTGTCTTTGAATGAAAAATTGAAATAGCCTCGGCTGTAGTGCCTAGCATAGATATAGTCTTCTCTAATGTTTACTATTTCATATGTTCCTGTTTCAAACTCACATCATCTGAACTAGCAAGGAAAAAAATAGTCAGCATAGAGAAGGAAAAAAATTATACTGCTTCCATCGTTAGAGGCTTTCATTTTCTAATTTGTATTAATTTATTCGATCCCCTTTCATTTACTAATTGGTATTCATTTATTTGATCCCGCAAAACATGATTTTTATTCTTTATTATTTGAATAAAAAAATCCGGCCAAGCAATAATGTGTCGTATAACATTCCTATATACAAAAATAATTTCAAATAGCAAAGTGGACAACAACAAATTTGAATAACCCATCTGTATCTATAACTTTTGAATAATTCCTATATACAAACATATTATTTCTTTATCCTAGTTCGTTTGAGTAAAAAAAATTATAATTGTTCTATATTTTATGACAATTAACTATTGTCATCGATCTATCGTCACAAAGCCCTTGCAGAATATATTATGACGATGTTTGTGACAGAAACACAATTTGGTCATAAACAATTGTCATTCTGCGAACAGTCGTCATAAAAGTGTATATTTATGACGAATAGATGCTTTGTCATCTGGCAGTCGTCATAGAAGCCCAGATTTCTTGAAGTGTGTCCCTTCTTTTTGTAGACCTGACAGATTGGTTTAGAAACCATCTGTCCACCGGTCTTAGCAAACTGAGGAGCAATGTTGCGTCCGCCAAAGCCACGGCCAAAGCCACCATGACCGCGGCCACGGGGACCTCCACGGCCTCGAGAGGCAGTATTGGCCGAGGAGTTTTGCCCACCATAGTTGTTGTGCAGCATCTGGAGGCGCATGTCGTAGGCAAGAATTTGGGCATACAGATCACTCAAAGATATGGGATCAGCACGTCCTGGAACGGAGGATACCAGCGGATTGTAGTCAAAGTCGAGGCAGGCGAGGATGTACGTCACCAGCTCTTCATCGGTGACCGGCCTCCCGACGGCAGCAAGTTCATCGCCGAGATTCTTGATCCTGGCATAGTAGACAGCGGCTGTCTCGCCGCCCTTCTTGCAGTTGGCCAGCTGCATGCAAAGATTGGTCACCCGTGCCTGAGATTGGGCCGAGAACATGTCCTGGAGCGCCGCCCAGACGGATGCCAAGGTGGTTTTGGTAGCCACCTGCGCAAGCACCGCCCTTGATAGGGAGTTGTTGATGTGGGACAGGAGTTGCTGATCTTCCTTGAGCCACTTCTCATAATCTGGATTAGGTACGACGACCTTCGTCTTGTCATCCTTCAGCAGTTCCAGGGTTTTGGCTGGCGCTATCTTGGTCCCATCTAGGTAACCTTCATACTGCGCGGCCCTGACACCCGACATAAGTTGTGCCTTCCATAGAAGGAAGTTTTCGCGCGTGAGTTTCTCGGAGATGGATGAACCAAACGGCGTGTGGCCAAATGGCGCGGTGGCGGACGAAGAAGAAGGAGACGACATGGCTAGATGTTGGTTGGTAGAAGAGTTGCTCTGATACCATGTAAAGATGGCGATAATCGTGACTGTCTATCTTGTCTCATCACGTCTACATGTTAACATATATATATATATACTATCCTACACCCTAGGTGTAAAATAACTATTCTACACCATGAGCCAACCGACCGACCCAGCCAGCTTCCTACCGACGCGACCCAACCAGCTTCCTACCGACGCGACCCAACCAGCTTCCTACCGACGCGCTTCCCCCGGCCCCTCCAATCCCGAGTCCCGACGCACCCCGCATCCCGCGCGCCCGATTTCATTTTTCTGTAACCGTCCCCGATCCTGGTTTGTTCGCGCGATGAGAGACATGCAGTGCAAGCAGCTGCACTCTCTCTAGGCTCTCATTGAGATTTGTATGCACGCAACGAACGAGAAACGTACAGCGCTTGCTCCAGCTTGGTCAACACATGCAAGGAACATGCACGGATGCACCTCACAGGCTCACACCACGTACTAGAATAGACATGCATACTCCCTCAGTTTTAAAAAGAGAACGAATTAAAAATTCTGGCACATGTTATAGGTACTAAATTAGAGGAGAGAGTAATACTAAAGCTTAGATGATCAGTTACTTAGCGCTACTAAATTGTGACTAGCTCAAGTACTAACTATTACTAACTTATGTTTTACCGGAGAAAAAATATTGAAGTGTACCGATAAAATATACTGCTAAGTACTAAAAAAATACTGACAAAAATTAACAAGTACCAGTAAAGGTACCGAAGAAAACATAATGATAATTACTAACAAGTGATGTTTCAATATTTATCAATATTTTTTCTTTTATAATTATCAGTATTTTCTTTCGTAAGTATCTTTTATCAGTAGTTTCTAGTATCTTTAAATAGCTTTCAATAATAACCAACATTTTTTCTTCAGTATATTTCAATATCTTTAAATAGTTTTCACTATTTTTCTTCCGTGTATGTCAATATTTTTAAGTAACAAAGACTCTATGTTGCTTCAGTATTTGTTAGTACAATCGTTCAGTATTGGTTAATATTATTGCCCTCTCTTTTTCTTTTGTTGTCATTATATTAGTAGTGCTATTCGGTATGTGTTAATATGTTGTTTTAGTTGTTGTCAGTGTTATCCAGTTTTAGTTTTCAGTATTATCCAGTTTCAATCGTTGTCAGTATTATCCTTCAGTATTGTAGTATTTGTTAGTATCTTCAAAAGGTTTTCGGTATAATAACCTTAATAGTTGTTTGTAGCTTTAAATAATTGTCATTATTTTAAGTATGTTTAAGTAGTTTGTCAATACTATGTTTCGATCAGTTTATTTAAGTACCTTTTCATATTTATCAGTATGAACGATTTAAGTAGCTTTCAGTATTTTTCTTCCGTATATGTCAGTGTTTTTAAGTAACAAAGACTCTACTGGTTTCTAGTACTTTTAAATAGTCATCAATATATATCAGTATTTTGCCAGTATTTTTAGTAGGTTTGCTATATCACGGGAGGGGACGGGGCTCCCATTGGAGCAACGTATCTTTGTGTACATGCCAGTATTTAACATGTTGTTCTTTAGTATTTTTCTATAAGTATATTTTATTAGTACTATGACTTTAGTATGCGTCAATATCATCTAATATGTGTCTTTGTTCTTTAGTATTTTTCTATAAGTATATTTTATTAGTACTATGACTTTAGTAAGCGTCAATATCATCTAATATGTGTCGATATTTTGACAACTTCATTCAGTACATGTTAATAAGTTGCTTCAGTATTTGTTGGTACAATTGTTGAGTATTTATTAGTATTGCCCTCTCTTTTCCTTTGTTGTCATTAGTAGTACTCTCCCATATGTTAATATGTTCTTTCAGTTGTTGCCAGTATTATTCAGTTTAGTTGTTGTCAGTATTATCCTTCAGTATAGTAGTATTTATTAGTATCTTCAAAAGGTTCTCGGTATACTAACTTTAATAGTTATTTGTAGCTTTAAATAGTTGTCAGTATTTTAAGTATGTTTAAGTAGTATGTCAGTACTATGATTTGATCAGTTTATTTAAGTACCTTTTAATATTTATCAACATCTTTTTATTAACTTTAGTAGTTGCTAGTATATTTAAATAGACACATGTCCTAGTTTAATATTTTTTTCGTATGATATTTTGATGTAGTATCTTTATTAAGTAGTTGCTAGTTAAATATTAACTACAGTGTTGTACGGGAAAAATATTGACACATTACTGACACAAACTAATAGCTAGCTAGTACGAAAAAATACTAACAATACTAGCAACTATATGAGTATAGTACCAAAAAATCCTACGTGCAAGTCAAGGCAGCTCGAGAGAGTGAACCATGGCTACTGAGTGAACCATGCAAGCTGCAACGTTCAAATTGCAGATCAGGGAACACCGTGCAAGCTGCATGTCTGCATGCAAAACAGACCCATGTAAAATAAACAACCAATCGGATCCCGGCCGGGCACGCGCACGAAACCAGAAGCAGCCCAGGCGAGTGCGGGTGGGCGCGCTGCACCGCTGCGGGAGCGTGGAGAGGAGTCGGATACGCACGGGACAGGTTGGGCGCGGGGCTGCCGGTCGGGTGCCGTGGGGCTGGTTTGATTCCCTAGATTTGATCTATGGTGTAGAATAACACTGCCGTGTGTATATATATATATATATATATATATATATATATATATATATGTTACAGACTTGTAGAGGAGATAAACTCTCAACAAACTAAGCCTAACAACCTATGCATATCTTATCTCAACCGAACTCTTCTCATGACGTGCACACCACCGGATCAAGTCACGGTACAATGTGTTACACGCTAACAAACTCAAGTATCCTAACACATTACGTTTCCTAACAAAAAATACTACTCCTTCTCAAACTCCTATTTTCTATCCCAGTGCATCCCATTCCAGTAATATTAATACCCAGAACTCGTCAATGGACAATGGTTATTAAGTAGACGGATTTGCTCAGCATTCTTCATCCATCGCTCTTGAAAATTGTTAATTTATTTGTCTCAATACGCAAAGGGGAAGAGGTAATCAGGAAATGTTTATTGGTAGAGGTTTGTATGCCGCCTAAGCTAAGGGTGGACCTTCTTATATACTGTATATATGTTTGATGGGTGGTACCTGATAGGTAGCCAATCTTGATTTGGCCAGATATTAAGATTATTATTAACTTTGTCACCGTGACTTGTGCTCCCTGACGAACGACCACAGTACAATTGTTAACAGCTCATATACACACCACGTGACATGGAACATAAAACAGAGGACCCCAACACTAGTGCACTACCCTCTAATCAATATAAGGCATTCAGTCTTTGCCATGTGACAGTTTATTAGATGGATCCTACACTACCGGAAAACGTACTTTGCCGAGAGCCGTGATGTTTACTGAGAGCAAAAACATCACAGGGGACATAAAACAGAGGACCCCAACACTACTAGCTAGTACACTACCCTCCAATCAATATAAGGCATTCAGTCCATGCCATGTGACAGTTTATTAGATGGTTCCTATATATATGATAAGCTCTCTTTCACTGCTGTGAGTGTCACATGTATCGTGCACTGAGGTAGTATATATAGGAACAGAAACCATGGCAGATAGTTGTTCAAGTTTCTTCATATCCGTTTCGTTTCGGTTCAACGCACTACTAAGATTTGGAGGTATCGGAAAAATCTGTGTTATCCTGGGGCAGTATTTCTGCCTCCTTTCTAGTGCCAGTTTTGGCCCCAATTTTCCTAATCTGCGGACAGCAGCGCTCAAGGGAGCGCAAGTTAGTTGCAGCGTGCCGGGCTGCTCAGTTGAGGTGAGCACCAGCAAGAGCCAGTGAGGTTCAGTGCCCTGAGGTGACTGGACCTCAATGCACCGGGCATTTATATGTCTTGGCAACAACTCAAAGTTGGTCGGTGGAGGTGAGCGCTAGCAATATCTGAGGCCGGGGAGGAATAGTGCCGTGTACGACCAAGAACAGTGTGAGCAAGAGCCTCTGTTGCACCTTGGCCAAACGCTGAGATTTCTACTTGTCGTGTCGTGTGTGCACGGAGGCAGCAGGTCAGAGGCCACAGTCAAAGCTTCTCAAGTGTAGCCTCCACTTCCTACCTCGACTTCCGGAAAATGCTAGCTACTTCGTGTCGACTGCTCAAACTGCCTAGATATAATAGACCGGTGGATTAGAAGCTACAGCCTCTTTCGCAAAATAATTAAAATAAATTTCTATATTCAACTGAATTCCAACTATTAAAAGCTTGATCAATTTTACAGTAAAAATATATATCGTCTATGATACTATTCGTAAAAGTTTACATCTTTCTCTATAAATTTAGTTAAAATTAAATTGAACAACCCTAGAAGTTAATATATTTGGGGACAATAATGAAATCTGAAATATACTACCTTAGAACCTTTTGCATAAGCAATTTACGAAGAGTACTAAGCTGCAAATTTGTAGGTGATTGTCACTACTAGACAGAGGGCCTTTAGCAGTGAAACAATCCCACGTGAAAAAAATAAATGTGCGTCTATGAGATTCAAACTCAGCACCTGTCGCCTCGCGCACACTTACCAAATCAACTATACAACCCACGTGATATAGTTTTGGACATTTTCCTTTTGAATTCACTCGTGAAGGACCTTTAGTCCCGGTTAGTAACACCAACTAAGACTAAAAGGTCCTTTAGTCCTGGACACAATTTTTTTGTGAAGACTAAAACTCAGTTGATAGATGGACCAAAGGTTTGTTCTCTAGTAGTGTGTGCATTCTTAAGGTAAACAAAGATTATTATTGTTTCAAGATTAGAAGCAAGTGCAGAAATCTCCATGGCTATTATTGCTGTAGAGCACATTCCTATCCACCATATATCCTATTACACGTACTATAATGACAAATATATATATATGGGGTCCTGCTATTGGGAGCCCAGGGCTTCCAATAGTAATTGGAAGCCCCAGCCAGCCACCCCCACCCAACCAGATCTGGTCCAGGGACCGGCTGACGCGGGCAGGTGAAGGACCACTGCGGACCCAACCGTTCGGATGCATAGAATCTTGGCTCAAGTTGCGTAAAATGTTTTTTGTCACCAACAATGCATAGAAACTAGTAGTTGAATGAATAAAACTTCACTTCGTTAGTGCATAAAAATCTCAATACTAGATGGACATCCCACCTAACACAAGCTAATATCACCTGACACAAGCTGACATGTCTGAGGCATGCATGCATGCACGTAACTCAATCCAATTTCTTTCATTTTTTCACAATAACTTCAACGAAACATCTAATTCAAAAATGGTTTTCACCATCGGACTCCTGACGTTTTTACGTACGATTTAAGATCCATTTTGAATATTTTTTTGAATTTTTAAAAATTCATAAATTTACACGTTAAGATATGGATTTCAATGCTTTCGACTATGCATAGAATCATGTGGTCTTGAGCATAAAAACAAATAGATGGTCTCATGTTCTTCAAAAATTCAAAATTTGAATCATGTCATGTTACCATGACAGGCTCTCATCATAGCACAATGCATAATTACCATATGAACAGTGTATAGAACACCCACAAAACATTACAATCTTTATCCCTTTACTTAGATTTTCAAATTTGAATTCCACACGAGCTGAAGTATAGAAACTAATAGTTTATGGTATAAAAATATTAGTAACCTACCTTTGTTTAGAATTTAAATTTTAGATTTCAACTGGCCTGGTATACAAACTAATGGCTTGAGGTATGGAAATCCAGATACCAATAGGATGCAAACATGCGTACAACTCTGTAAATGCAACCATAGAAACTTGACCACTATTTACCAGAAACTTTAAAATTTAAATCCTATTGGTATACAAATTCTATCATTCTTATAGTGTCTCCATGCATAGAATCTTTAAGACACATAAAAACCTTTCTAATAATACAAAAATTGAAATTTAAACCTTTCTCGCATGCATTATATGCCTAAACATAGAAAAACACTTAGCAATTGCATATATTTTTTAACGTCACAATTACATCATGGATAGAAACCTATCTAACTATGCATAGAAATCATCCTACATCTTCAAAATCACAGTTTCACCACTCATTGAAACCTATATTGACGAGCATAGAAACTAATTACACTTACACCATGCATTGAAACCTCAATATTACAAAATATAGTTTTGGAATGTATAGAACCCTATGCTTCTAAGCATAAAATCATGGGGCCACTGCAATGACATCATCCAATCTGGGAGCCCGTCGCTGTCTTTAGACCCATCATGCAATGTATAGAGTTATGTACAACAATGTATACAATGGTAGAAGAGTACATCCAATCTGGGAGCCCGTCGCCGTCTTTACAATGCTTATCTAGTTACAATGAGGATGACACATTGCATAAAATCCTGTAGTGGAATGTGTCGTCTACTTCCGCTTGCCTATATATTGCCTGCATAAAACTATATTGGTTCAAGCAAAAAAAACAGATGCTTGATTGCTTACATATTGGCTCAAAAAATAGAAATAAAAAAATCAATTGCATAAAAACCTTGTTATTTCATCTCTACAGCTTGCACAAAAAATCAATTGCATAAAAAATCAATGTGTAGAACTGTGTAAAAATGTGCAGATAACTATTCCAACATTATATCAAAGTGTTTTAACAATGCATAAGAGTGTACTAGAAATGATTTAGCCAAACAGTATGTTAAAATAATTGTGAATTGTAGGTCTACAATGCATAACAAATAATGGATGATATCCCTGCAAATAATCTAATTCACAATTATTTGTATTCAAATCACATAGACACAATGTCACAAGCAGGCATATAAAAAATTTAAGTAACTAAGCATAGAAACCTATCTTAAATAATGGATGATATCCCTGCAAATAATCTAATTCACAATTATTTGTATTCAAATCACATAGACACAATGTCACAAGCAGGCATATAAAAAATTTAAGTAACTAAGCATAGAAACCTATCTTGATACATTCATATGCATGAGACTAGAAAACACATGACAAAATTACATATATTTTAAACACTGCAGTAGATCGTGCATAGAAATTTAAGAAGTAAGAATAAAAATCACCCATCTAGGTCCGAAAATGACAATTCCATACTTAGAAACATACGATTACACGTAAAAAAACTATTATTTTCCTAACATCTTCACAATCATAGTTTTTTTCCTAACATCTTCACAATCGCAGCTTTAACCATGCATAAAAATAGATGTTTGCATGCATAAAAACATAACAGTATAACATATTGAACTATGCAAGCTTTGCACGGTTCTATCTATGCAAGCTTGCATATAAACATATTGAACTAGGCATCAAAAATACCCTAACATATTCAAAATCGTATTTACACCACATATTAAAACTTATGCTAGCATGCATACAAACTATATCACTGCCTGGAAGAATAAAAACTATCTATCATCGTCTTAACATCTTTATTTGCCACAACACGATGTTCCTGCAAGGCTGGAACCAAATCAAATTAAAATATAAAAATTCATGGAATTGATCTCATATTTGTGCCTTGCCGCACATGATGGCTGTCCCAATTACAATGCATAAAAGGTAGGAGCAATTTTTATACATATTAACCAACAAGTAAAGTGGAATACTGGAATTCAAAAAAGATGAATATTGGGGCACAAAAATGATTTATATAGCTGCGCTGCAATAGGAACACAAATTGGAGAAGCATAAATAAAAATATCGGTTGTACCAGGAAGGTGAAAACGATCTCCAGATGGAATGAGCATAGAAACATTCAGAAAAAAACAACGCGTCCGCAAAGCAGCTTGCAGGCTATTCTTGTCCCACGTGCATTGATCCATCGACGTACGAGTTTGTTCAGTGACTGGACCTCCGATCCGTGGTCACCTGCATGCATACAACATAGCCAGAAGCTACCTGGATGGATTAAAAGCTTGACCGAGAGAGAGATAGCAACACAACCTGATGAGAAGCTACCTGAACTTGCAGGCCAACCCGATGAGAACAACATCCCCCGCAGGGTTCTGGCTCGCACGCGCCAGCACCTGCCTCGCTGCTTGTCGGCGTCGTCGCCTTCGTGGTTTCGTCCATTCTCCGCCCCCGCAGGACTGTTCCTCGTTGCGCCAGGCACTGCGATGCACATGTCAGGCACCAATGCATATAAATCTATGCTTGCAAGCATAAAAACTATTATTTTCCCTTTGGAATTTAAAGTATGCATCAAAGAAACTAGTCTGTTGCGGCTGCTGACCGGATCTGAGGATAGTCGGCACCTCCTGTCTACTTGCCTGCTGCCATAGAAGCATATGTACTCGCCCCATCACTGTCCTTATCATAGAAAGCTGTTCCAATAATGTATAAAATTTTATGTCAATAATATATAGAAATTATATAGAAATGTACAACATGTCATATATATCTTGACAATCACTAGGTAATACAACATGTCACATGCATAAAAAAAATTAACATTTCAATTTCTATGCATACAGAAAATACCAGCAAAAGTTTCTATGTATTAAGAAATTAACATTTCAATTTCTATACATATAAAAATTAAGATTTCAATTTCATTCGTATTATATTAAGGAGAAGTATAAAAAAGTCTGAGTTTGGATGAAGCATAAAAAGTTTGTGCGCGCTCAGCCTACATATGCGTGTCTGTGTCGCAAATCCAGAATCAGTAACAAAATGGCTTCGTCTAAACAGAGGAAACCATCATGAACATGTAGCGAACACAGGTGCATGTCGTCGAAACAGACAGCAACTGAAACCATAAACCCACAGCTAAAGCAAAGAAGATCCATGTGTCGATGAAACCTGATGCACCTAGATCTCTCTGGCTCTCTGCCCTGGCATCTCCTACCTAACAGAACCCAATCCAGCAAAATCGATCTGTTCATGCATCTTAAGATCAAGCAACCAACACAAGGAAATGAATGGAATGGATAATAAGCGCAATAAAACAGTATGGCAAAAATCAGAATATCGTGTTGTACTCCGTATATACCTTCTTGTGGACGGCTGGGCGTTGGCGAACCTGACGTCATCAAGGCAGCCATGGTACGGGGGAGCTGGAAGCCGCTCGAGGCGCTCGAGGCGTTGATGGCTCTGGATAGCCCGGTGGCGCAGAGAGGAGGTGCGGAGCAGCTGGTCCGGCGGAGGCGCCGTAGCAGCTGGTCGAGTCGATGGCGGATGAGCGCAGGAGTCGCACCCACGTTGCTTTGGGTCGGGCCGCCTGCTACTACGAGACAATGCGCAGCAGATCAATCCCCACGAGACAGGACGAAGTAGACCAATACGCAGCAAATCTAATACAAATGCGATTGATTTTTTCTTACCTGGTCCTTGCAGTTTGATTTGGGAAGCTGTCGTGTGGACTTCCACCATTGTTCTAAATAGGGCCATGCTGGTGGCGACCGCCGTTGCAGAGTTGGAGGGCGAGGCCGCTGCTAATGGAGGGGAAGCAGCGCGGCGGGGTACAGCGGAGGGGATCCATCGTCACCGCCACCAATCGAGCTGGGAAGGGCCATCATGGCCGGATGTGCCGAGGGAGGGAGAGACGCCATGTGCTTCCCTTGCTTGAGATCCATGCCGCCTGGGGTCGTGCGGCAAGGGGCGCGCCGGCCACGACGACTTGTGGTGGGCCGCCGGCAGGGGCGCGCCGGTGAGGGGCGCGCCGGCGAGGGCGGGGCGGGCCGGGCAGCGGCAGGCTCATCCTGGCGACGCGCAGCGCACTGGGGTTCCCGCTCCCGCGTCCGTGTCGCCGCCGCGGAGCGGGCTCGGGATACTCCCGGGGAGCCACTTCTTGCCGGACGCGGCGGCGGCGGCCGGGTTGAGCATCACCGCTTGCATCTGCTCGGACGACCCCGCAGGATGGTAGTGCCCGCCGCCGGCAGCGACCTTTGCGGAGGGCGGAGCAATCGCCGGTGGCGAAGGCGGCGGCGGCTGGGTGTGCGGCTAGGGTGAGGCAGGGTGGGATTAGGGTTTTTTTTGGGCACATATATACGGTCCTGTGGGCCAGTTTGATCGGGCCGACGGGGAGCTGGTCCGATTCCACCGAACCAGCTGGATTTGGCTAGGCCTTCAATAGTGTGTGTGTATATATATATATATATATATATATATATATATATATATATATATATATATATATATATATGGCGTAATAGAGATGGTATAGTTATTGGTTGAACACTTCAAGCTCTTACAGTTTTTTCACCGAGAAATAAAAACAAAACAAAAACCTGAAATTTGGGCAGCTGGTTTCTCTCACTCCTCTCCTTGTTGACTCCGTGAAGTGCAGAAATCTCCATCGTTATTATTGCTGTTCTCTCTCTCTCACTCCTGCAATCCACCCCAACTTCATCATCCTCAAATCGCAGGCCGGTCAACATTTGAAGATGGGCGGCTAAAGTTTGCAATTGCGATCAAAGAGACATACTATTGTTAGAAATACTACTACTCCTAGTTCTCAATGTCCTATTTTCTATCCCAATGCATCCCATCCCAGTAATACTAGGCACTCAGCAAAGCAAGCGATGGTACCATCATGACGTTTTTTTTTGCCGAGCACCGGTGCCGACACTAGGCAAAGGATTTGCCGAGTGCCAGACAAAAAATACTCGGCAAAGGATCTTTTGTCGTTTTTTTTTTTGCTAAAAGCGCTTTGCCGAGTGCGGCAGTTTGCAAAGGCTTTACCAAGTGCAATCGGCCCTTTGCCGAGTGCCTTAATTTGGCACTAGGCAAAGCGCCCGAGTCCAGTAGTGCAGACCTCGTCAGTGGACAATTGTTATTAAGGGCACGTACAGCGGGGCTACAAAAGCCGTCTGTATGTTGTTAATTTTACAGAAAACACCCTCACTAGGAATAGACGGGTGGAGGCCGTCGTCTGATAAGACGACGAGGGCGAGCTCGTGCTCCCACGCCAAACAGATCGGGAATATCCTGTGTGGCACCGGTACGGGAGAAGCGCAAGCACTCGAGACGTCGAGACTCGACCAAGAGGAGATGTAAGGAATGGCGTCTGGAGGTAGGAGTGCTGCAGCGAAGCCCTGAGAGAAGAAGATCGACCTACCCGTTGCCGTTTGACGAACAGCCATCCTGAGCTCGCCGTCCCTCATCGACGGGATGCGGAGCAAAGCTCCTCGGACCATGCCGCCTAGAAGGAGAGCTAGCCACAGGCCCTTGCTGCTACTCACTGTGTCCGGCCAATAAGCTCCATGTCAACGTGCATATTGCTCCTCATATGAAGGGAATAGTAGAGGAAGAGAAGTACAGAGGAGACCGAAGGGAGAGCACATACGAGTACGACACACAAACGAGCGATAGATGGACTGATGGAGAGATGCGGCGGCCGCACATGAAAGAATAGAATAAGGTAAAGAGATAAGGGGGTCTAGTCTTTTCATCCACGTTTTTCTTTCTCTATATATTTTATTAATATTTTTTAGTGATGTCCGAAGCCTAGAAAAAATACGGCAACCATATTTATCTTATAGTTGATCTGTTCATCCAATAGCACACAATACTGTATAAAATAGTATTTATGATTGAGTAGAGCAATATGCAAAGCATTAAATAGTTTATAGACGGCTAAACAGACAGTCTATTGTACGAGTTGTTTATTCCACCGTCTGTGTTTGGATTTCAAAAATTTACAAACAAAATCTTATCTATGGGTTGTACATGCCCTAAGTGGACGAATTTGCTCTGCATTTTTCATCCATGTCCCTTGGAAATAGTTAATTTGTCTCAGTACGCAAAGGAAACGAGGCAATCAGGAAATGTTAATGGTGGAGGTTTGTATGCCGCGTGAGCTAATAAGGGTGGACCTTCATTTATATATACTGTATATATGTTTGATATAGGTGATAGCTGATAAGTTGCTGCCAACATAGTTCTACTACTATTAAAGATTCTAACATGCTTCGAATTTATGTTTTCTGAGAAAGAGTACAAAAAGATTCCACTACTTCTTCAATTCGAACATATAGTTAGCTGTCAATTGTTATATGGTGCATATCCTTTTCAGTAACAGACCGTATGTAGTTCGTTTTGTACTTTATGCAGTAAGAATCTATCCTTCTTGATATATTTTATTCGACTAAAAAATTAGGTTGTTTGTCCAGAATAATATGAACAAGTTTTCTAACAGTGCCTTCCTATATATATATATATATATATATATATATATATATACTACCTACATCCGAAAAAAGAAATCCTCAACCATTTATTTTAAGTCAAACTATATATTTTGAGTTTTCCCAAGTTTAATTAATTATAGAGAAGATTGTTAATATTTATTAATTACAAATAGATAATATCATAAAAATATATTTCATGATGAATCTAATAACACCTCTTCTGTCAAATAAAATACCAGTATTGTTTTATATAGCCCAGATTTATACTAAAAATATCCGGTCGCTATGCCATTATGATAGATTGATCTAAGTAACCACAAATTTACACCTAAAACAACTTGTCTCATTACTAGTGTTAGAATAAAATAAAAACAACTTAATTTCAAAAAAAAAAACTTCTCTGATCTATCACTATTGGAAAACTATACTTTGCTGAGTGCCTGAGATTTTGTCGAGCGTAAAATATCGTGGCACTCGGCAAAGCTATATTTAGTACTCGATAAAGTCAGACACTCCGTAAATCTGGACAAAGCGCTCGGCAAAATTTAGGCGGACCATTATGGTGGTCACCTACCCTTAGATTTTGCCGAGTGGCAGCCGTCAGGCACTCAACAACTTATTTCTGATTTTGGGCTGTGAATAGAAAATACTAAATAAAATTTATGATTTCAATATTTGGATAAAATTTACTAAGTTTAGTTGATCTAGCGCAAATATAGTCATACGAAAATATGAATTTCAAAATTTTTGCTAAAGTAATTTGACGGGTTATGCTTGATGTGATGGTTGCTTGTTGCGAGTAAGTAAAGTTTTCCAAAACACGTTTAGTATGTTGTTTATCTTTCTCCGTCTTTTCCATGTCTTTTCCTATAACCAAATTCTTTGTTTCCTAGCTCAACCTTTCGGTTGGAATCTCCCAAAAATATTTTTTTTCTACTTCAAATTGTTCCTTGGTGCTCATGATTCATCATCGTATCTCCAAAATCTCCCCGAGAAGTTTTCTAGCTTTTTCTGGCACTTTTTCTTATTTTTTTAGAGTATAATCTAATTTTTAGATGTCCCAAAATATCTTTTCATTATCTCCAAATATTTTATTTGAGTACCTCGCCGTCTAGGGCACCGCAGCACTGTTGTCCCACGCCGCCGCCCTGGGCCCGTGCCCTGCTGCTGAGCGGTCGTGCGCCGCCGCCGCACGCTGCTTGGTGCGTTGCCTGCTGCTGCCTTGCTCCTCGCTGCTGCCTGCTGCTGCGCTGTTTGGCCGCTCGGCTAATTCCGAGATTAATTACGAGATTAATTAATTATTAATTAATTAATTAGTTTTTGTCCATCTGTCATATATATGTCCAACAGATTAGATCTGCCGTGATCGGCGACAGCCCTTAGATCTTTTAGGGTTCGGCCCTCTGACCCGCAGCGCATCTATGAATAAGAGGAGACGCCTCTGGCGGCTTCACCCCAATCCATCTACGTGATTGGAATCACGCAACCGATCATTTAGGCGCTGAAGGGTCTAGGAAGGCCGTTTGCCACGTCCATCCCGTCCAGGTCCTTTGCAGCGACGTCCTAGAGTCTGTCTCGGAGTCTGTCCCTGTTCGGCAACAACACGTTCTTCACCGATAGAGGACATCAAGACCTCAAGCGGTGAACTCAAGTTATCTACTACATCTACAGAGGCATTTAGATGGCATCCAGTGATTCTGGTTAGTATCTCAGATCAGTTTTCCGCAAAAATAAATTAGTGGTCGTGTTCTAGACTAAGATTAAGATCCTGTTAATCTAAGTTTTAATTCAACACCGCGCACCACCTACAGCCCTGCCCCGGCCGAAGGCTGGTGGCCAGAGCCGGCCGCTCCCAGCCAGCTGCCGCTGCTGCCTCGACGCTTGATCGGGAAGCAGCTCACCGGCCCCTCCCTCAGGCTGAAGATCACGACCGTGCAGGCCTTGAAGAGCGCGATCGGTATTCCAGAAAAATAAGATGACGGTAATTACGATCTTTTTTCTGCTAATCTTTAATTCTCCGTCGTTTCTGCGTCTTAGATCCGTTTTGAGAGGTAAATTGTGTTAGATTTGTTTCGTTAAGATCTATGTGTGTTAGTGTTTCCTAAAATTAAAGTTTGAGTTAGATCTAATCTAGTAATTAGTACCTTTTAATCTTGTTTAATCTTGATTAGAGTGTAACTTTCGCGTTATAGCTCCGATTAGTGTGGTTTTCGCATCTGTGTGTTTGTAATGAGACGTAGATTGGTTTTCAAAACTCTTTATCTTGTTGCTGTGATTGATATATTGTTTTAATTATACGCTTTACATGACACTTAAATTTTAATCTAAATAATTAATTTCATTAATGTTTATTTAGTAGTTTTTGACTAAAAGTAATTTAAGTTTTAATTTTGTTTTGTCTCGTTCACGTTCCATTAGATTAATGTCGACGTGATCTATATATTAGCGATAATGATCATCATATCTTCTAATTATAAGTTTATTAATTCAAATATTAATCTGATTAGAAATTACTTAATTATTTTTCTAATTAATAGCAATCTAGTGTTTAATATCCGGTGTTCTATAATTAACTATTGGCTTGATTAATGGTAACATAAATATGTATTTTCTTAATTATTAATTTGCTTATGTTTAAATACGTACCATATATAACCTGTTTAGGTGCTCTCTTTTACGTTTATTTCTATTGTATAATAAAGTTTAACTTGGTTAAATAAATATGACATGTTATTAAATAATAAAATATTAGTATCAACACCAATGCTATACTTAGTTTAATTTTGAAACATGAATGTTTTCACTAGATTAAGTCGCAGACCTTTATCTTTCAAGTTAAATATTTAATTGGCTTGATTGATATGTGATCACTTGTAAAATATGACTACTCTAATCTGATCTTGAAATTAAAATATGTTTTTGTCTGATTTGAGTTAATACCTTTTTATTTAACTAAAATAAAATAAGCTTGTAGTTGTTACTTTTATAATATAAAACTCTCGGTAGACATATCTTTTAACGATAGTTCTATTATCGATGTTTCTTGTGTTCTCACGACCGAAGCAACGATCTCTTCCAATTAATATGTGTTTCGTTTTGTATGGTGTATTGTTCTTAGTTGTCTCTTTTCGTGTGCTTGTATGTTTGCCTATGTGTGGTGTTTGCTACGAGTAGACGAGGACCGTTTGTCTATGCTGAAGATCAGAAGAGGATGACCGAAGGCTGATGCTGTGAGGGTTGAGCAAATAATCAAGACAAGTATAGCATGAGACCATCCTTGTTACCTATTCACCATAATCACTTAATTCATATTGCATGTGTCTAATTTGATTAACACTAAGGTTTACCTAGTTCTTGATATCTTTTATCCTTGTTACCTAAGGGATATTCTGCATTTGGGTAGTATATTGCTAGTGCTCAACTTAAACCGACATGATCTGATCACTATTGATGATTAATGACTTATGTTAATGATGGTTAAAACTTGCCTATCTGTCAGCAAAAGCTGGGACTTACAGTGCAACCATGAGAGTTATATGGCTCTGACCTTAGCTCAGTATGAGGACCTTTTTCTAGCTTGTTAGTGGTCACCTGTATAGGCGCGTTAGGTCTTGCCGAGCTGGATTTAGGGCGGCTTCTTTCCCCTTGCCTGCGTGCCGCAAGGTTGAGAGACCCTTCTTCCCCTTGCCTTAAGACCTAGCGGCCCTAACTTGTTAGACGAACCTTTGAAAGGCTGTGCAGTGAACCCAGCCATGCACCTTGGCAGTGTGATATGGGACTAGCTATCCCTGGCAAACGGGAATCACTACTCATTGGGTAAAGTGTACAACCTCTGTAGAGTGTAAAACTGATATATCAGTCATGCTCACAGTTACGAGCGGCCCGGAAAACTCACAGAAAAGCTGGTTAAATGGTTAATTAATGTTTAATACTGGTTATGTGAATGATGGAATTAATGTGATCATATAGTTTAATTGGGTTAAGCATAACATACGTTTATCTAATGCTAAAATTGTGACAACTAAAAGCTTCCGCAGTTAAACCCGTGTTAGCTTTTTGAGCCTCATGAACCCCATGTTATATTTGTTGAGTACGATATGTGCTCACTCTTGCTATTTTCCAACCTCTTCAGTCATTAGTAGAAGCTGCTCAGAAGACGGTTCATGGTTTAACTTGCTATGGAGTGCTAGGCGTGTGTACCCCAGTCAGCCGTCCCTGTGAAGAATGAAGCCTGAAGAGAAGATTAGTAATCGTTCTGCTATACTCCGATTAGATGTAAGTGTTAACATAGTTATGTTTACGTTATTTATAACATTGTTCATGATATTTTTCATTTTATTGTTGTATGTGTGGATTTTCTGGGCACACATATGGTAAGCCTGGTTTTGTTTTTAAAACCGGGTGTGACACGAGTGCGAGCCATGAGGCACTCAACATTTTTTTTGGGACCCAATTTTTTTTGTGTAGCCTTGTCACATTATTTCAAACTCTAATCTAAATTTGGTGAAATTTTGACTTTTTTGGTATATTTTATTAATTTATTTCGTTTTGTTGATTTTTTTGCGTATTTCAAATTTGAACTGCAGGTCCATGGAATAATGGAATTTGGTCATCCAAAAATTGATATTCAAGATATTTAGTGTATGATGAGGCCGTATCCACGGAGTCACATGAAATTTTGAGCATCTCATTGATGTAACATACTAACATGTCTGAGTTAGTTGCAGAAAAAGTGAATTTAAATTATATAAGATCGAAACGAAGTCTGAAAATCACAAAACTTGTAGAGGCATCTTGTTATCGCATGCGGAGGCTGTGGTAAAAATTTGAGACGATTTGGAGCAAGTTGTGATGCACGATGCCTGAAACCCAAACATCTCCACATATGATCCCGTCAATCCTTCACCGCAGTCTAGTCCGTCACGGGTGCAGTCTTTGCCGTTGCAGTAGGGATGTTGAACTTTTAATAATGAACTTGTGATGGTGAACTTTGGTGGATCTGTAATGGATTTTCGATAGATTTATGAAATATGCGTGTACTTGTGATATATAATGCATGTTGGTGATATAGCTGTGATGATTGATGTGTGTGTATATATATAATATCTGTTACAATGGATAAAAAATAAAAAAAATGCAATTCTCGGGATCTTTGCTCAGTGTTTTTGGCTAGGCACTCGGCAAAGATTTTTTTATTTATTTTTGAAATAAACTTTGCCGAGTGCCAAGGGCAAAAACACTTAACAAAGTAAGTTTTTATTTTTTAAAAAAAAATATTCTTTGTCGAGTGCCTTGGACAAAAACACTCGGCAAACTAAATATATTTTGCCGAGTGCCCGTTCTCAGGGCACTCGGCAAAAAATTTTCAGAAAAAAACGAAAAAAATTTGCCAAGTGTTTTGAGGGCACTCGGTAAAGTTTTTTTTTGAGAAAAAACGAAAATATTTACCGAGTGTTTTAAGGGCACTTGGCAAAATAACGGTTAAAGATAAGTGGCGTAACGACCAGGCATATTTTGTCGGGTGTGTCTTACCCAGCACTCTGGCAAAATATGTTATTATTTTGTCGAGTGCCTGAGAAAAAGTACTCGGCAAAATGTCTTTGCGGTGAAAAATGTTGCCGAACAATCTTTACTGAGTGCTACACTCGGCAAAGCTTTTACCCGGGTGTAAAAACACTCGGCAAAGTAAATTGTTCCAGTAATGTATATTTAGATTATCAACATATGTTATTATGAAAAATATTTAAATAGAATAGACCATGCCCCATATATGTTTCTAAATTACCAAATTCCAATACTATTAATATATAAAAAGCCAATTAAATTAGACATTCGTCATTTTGTGCTGCCATAGACAATATCTAGTATACACGCATGCAAGAGCTATGAAATATTCTCTTAAAGAATAATCGTGTAACAATGTCTATTAGATTAGTTAATATCCTAGATAATGTTGTGTAACAAATATTTAAAGAAGCCAATCTTGATTTGGCCAGATATTAATAAGATTATTTAACTTGTTTTTTTTTTGAAAAAAAATTTTATTAACTTGTCACCGTGACTTCTGCTCCCGGCCTCGTCGACTTCGTTCAGTTGCCGGATATGGGGCGCCACGGCCTCCGTCCATGTGGCATTGGATTGTAGGCCCTTCCATGGCGGCCGACTGAGGTCTGACTAGAGCTGTCTACAAGACTTACACTACTACACAAAAAGGGCTTTAGTCCCGGTTGGAAACGGACTTTAGCCCCGAGTGCTCAACCGGGACGAAGGCCTATTTAGATGTTGAATTTTTTTCAACTTTGCTACCGTAGCACCGTCGTTTGTATTGTTCAACGATGTGCTAACTATATTCAAAAGATTCGTCTCATGATTTATACTAATCTGTATAATTAGTTATTTATTTTATTAATATTTAATGTTCCATGCACGTGTCCAAACATTGATATGATTGAGAGAGAGTGAAAAAAGTTGGTAGTTTGATGGAATCTAAACAAGACCTAAACACTATCCCACGAGAAAAAATAAATCTCACCTCACGTATAACTCACTTACCAACTCAGCTACACAACCCACGTCATATAGTTCTGGACGTTTTCCTTTTGAATTCACTTGTGAAGGACCTTTAGTCCCGGTTAGTAACAACAACGGTCTTTTAGTCCCGGTTGCTAATACCACCCGGGACTAAAAGGTCGCCCTTTAGTCCCGGTTGGTAATACCAACCTGGACTAAAGGTTGGAGGACCTTTAGTCCGGGTTGATAATACCAACCAGGGGCAAAGTTTTTAGTCCCGGAGCAATTTTTTGTCGAGACTAAAACTCAGTTGATAGATCGACCAAAGTTACGTTCTCTAGTCCTGTTCATATGGCACGACGACAAGTTCACAGTATTGGACTACAGTCGCCTCAAATTTCTGGCCGATTAGCTTTGTGAAATTGGGCAACTGGGTCGTGAAAAACGAGATCATGTTTGCTACAAAATACTATCCTTCGTTTTCAGACTCCTCTTTTCTATCCCAGTGCGTCCCATCCCAATACAGTATAACAAGCTACTCCCTCCGTCCCTAAATGTTTATCTCTAGAAATCCGTGTTTCCCTCACAGACACGCTTTCCGGACGACTAACAAAAAAGGGATGGAGGGAGTAGAAATCATCCATTGCTACTAGGCCGGTACATTAATTTCGATTGTGTCATTTTTGTGCGCGCGGGTACTGAAAGGCAAGCAGGCAAAACGGAGGAAATGTTTATGGAATGGAAGCGTGCCAAGGGTGGACCTTTCTTTATATGGTGGATTGGTGATATATAGCTGATTGGTAGGTAGCTACGAATATTTGTTCTACAACTAAGTTTCTAATAACAGGGCTTTGCATTTATGTTCTCCGGAGAAGAGTCGAAAAGATTACTGCTGCTGCTTTCTGTTGTCCGTAAATTCTACACAGAAGATCATTTTGCTAATGTAGTGCATATCCTTTCAGTGATAGAATTATATTGCTTTCGAGTTGGTAAAAATATACCTGTATTTCCTTCTCACTTTTTTATATTGGTACAGCGTACCAACATTTTATTTCTCTGAGCTACCCCATTTCTATACCATTATGAAACATAATTCAAAATAGCCCTAAACTTGTGCCCAATTACCAGGCCACCGTGCTCAAATAACAACTTAAGTTTACATCTAAATTACTACTTCTAACATTATGACAAAAAAAATAAATTCTTAGATCTATTTCTTTGAGCTAGCACTGTTACGCTTATAACAACTTCTATGGTAAGTCCTTTGAGCTACCACTATTTTTGTGAGAAACAAAAACATTATTATATGGTACTCAAAATTTGTAGGTGTAGTTCAAGGGTTAGAAACAAAAGGATCAAGTTGCAACAACCGATCAATAATCTGATCCAAAAGGTTAATCCTACGGATGGTCCCTTAGGCTTTAGACTTGGAATAAGAACGAGCAACAATTATATTTGAATTAATTGTGCTATTCAAGATTCAAAGTCGATACCTCTCGTATTGAAATCATATTGAATTGCATGCACCAAATAGTGTTCAACCCAAAAGCTAGAAAAAAGTGAGCAATTCACTTATCCTTCAACAAATAATATGTTGATGTCCAAAGCACCACCTATATGGGACGTAGGTATACTTATAATGAAATCCGAAACATATATTACCTTAGAACATTTTTACATAAGCAATGTACGAAGCCTAAAAGCTGCAAATTGACAGGTGATGGTGCATTATTCTTAAGGTAAATAAACAAAGATTATTGTTTAAAGATAATAAGCAAGTCTAGAAATGTCCATTATTATTGTTTTAGAGCATCCT
Organism: Coix lacryma-jobi var. lacryma-jobi; assembly: GCA_009763385.1. Lineage (NCBI taxonomy): Eukaryota > Viridiplantae > Streptophyta > Magnoliopsida > Poales > Poaceae > Coix > Coix lacryma-jobi. Next base: position 151,256,293 of record CM019825.1, read on the forward strand.
CCTACCCACATACTCTAATACTACAATGAGAAATATAGATGGCATAACAGAGATGTCATATACTGTTGGTTGAAGGCTTAAGGCTCATGCAATTCTTTCATGTAACATCCCAAAATTTGCATCAATTTAAAAATAGGCAATATGAATTAATTATGCATTATATGTGTTGCATGGAACCTAGTTAATAAATTATTTGCAAAAGCTAAAATAAATCCTAGGCCAAAGACCATGATGAAGCATACATGCTGGTGCATATCTTATTTTTGTGATGATCGGTTTTTGCTCAAAACTTGTTTGAATTCAAATGGGTTTCAAATTCGCTTTTGAAATCAGTTCTGAAAATTGGAAAAGCTTTTTCCCTCTCCCTCCTCCTCCTTTCTCTCTTTTGGCCCAAGCCAGCTTGGCCGGCCCGCTCCCTTCCTTCCGCTGGCCTCCCTCCCTCCCCTTTCTTTTCCCCGCGCGGCCCAACTCGGCCGGCCCGATTCCCCCCCCCCCCCCCCCCGCGCACAGCGCCCGTCCCTTTCTCCCTTGGGCCGTCGGCCACCGGCGCCCTCACTTTCCCCTCCCCGACGGGCCGCTTCCCTCCCCTCTCTCTCGCCCGCATGGGCCATCTGCCCCGGCCCAGCCTGGCTTTGCGCGCAGCGCGCCGTCGCTCTCCCGTCGCTGACCGCGCGTCCCCGCATGTCAGCGTCTCATCTCCCTTGCTCTTGCTCGTGTCCGGGGCGGACTCCGGAGCCGAACCCGACTCCAATCCAGGGCACGCGGCCTCGCTTGCCAAATTGGTCAAGCCAACCCCCTTATAAGATCCCCAGGAACCCGCCGCCTCTTCTCACGCGGAAATCCCACGCTCTCGTGCTCTAATTCGCTCCCGCGACGAACTCCGCGGCCGCCGAAGATCCGCCGCCGTCGACCCGACGCTTCACCGAGTTCTAGTGCCCGCAAGAGGTTCCTAGAGTTTCTCCTTGATCTCTCGAAGCTAACCGAGTGTTTTCCCCTCTTTCTCCTCTTCGTTTTGATGCCTTAATCGCTCGCCGTCGCTTTCCAGAGCCGCCGTCCGCCTCGTCGAGCGATACGCCGCCACCAGATCGTCTCCGACCTCGTCTGTGCCTCGGGTGAGTTCGCCTTGAGCTCCTTCGTCGATTGGATCTTGTACCGAGGTCTCTACTGTTTCCTAGCGTATATCCGAGCAGTGCCGCCGCCTTCCGACCATGTCGCCGCCGCGCCCTCCCTTTGCTCCGGCGAAGAGCGCCGCTGACCCCCCTGATCTGATCTGGAGCGTCCGTTGCTGATCCGACGCCCCAGGAAGCCCCGTACCCCTTCGATGCCGTTCTTCCTAAAGAGCCCTTACAATTTTCGGGCCTCAACCCGCGGTCCACAGCGCACTGTGCGTTGAGTCTGTGCAATCTCCCATCTAAGCCCCTGCGCTTTGTCCTAATTGAGGCGCAGTCCAACCGATTTGCAGTTTTGATTTAAATCAATTTAAAATTCAAAATCAATTTCAGTTTATTTACAGTTTTGCCACCAGTTTCAAATGCTTATAACTTCTACGTTTTTAGTCCGATTTAGTCCGTTCAAGTTGCGTTAGATTCGTTTTGAAAAGATCTATCTATCTGTATGAAAATTTATACTGTTTTCAGTACTTAAAATTTGAGTTAGGTTTAATCTACTAAGGTTTGGTAACTTGTTTAGCTCATAACTTTCGCGTTATAATTCCGTTTTTCGTGATCTTCGCGTTTATGTGATCGTGTTGGATCGTAGTTTCTGTTTTCAAACTTTTTATATTATTTTCTTGCTGTTGGTGTAATGTTCTAATTATAGCTTGTTTGCTTTGCATGATTGTGTCCCGATGATTGTGTGTTGATGTGGTAATCGAGTATAGACGGTGAGACATACGCTGGTGATCAGGAACCCTTCTACGACAATCAAGAGCAACCAGAGTTCGCTGAATCAGGCAAGTATAGCATGGGATCCTCCTTGTTGACCTATTCACCATGAAACATCTAAATTCATATGCATGTGTCTAATTTTGGTCTCCTATTTAGTTTACCCTAGACTCTTGACCCGTTACCTTGTCAACCTTGGGATGCTATGCATATGGGTAGAGTTTTGCTAGAGCTTTACTTAAACCAAACATGATCTAATAATGGTGAATAAAATTTGATCTTTTTAGCAACATGGTATAGGACCCCCTGTCAGCAAAAGCTGGGACATACAGTGCAACCATGAGGGTTATATGGCTCTGACCTTAGCTCAGTATAAGGACCTTTTCTAGCTTGTTAGTGGACACCTGTATAGGCGCGTTGGGTCTTGCCGAGCTGGATTTAGGGCGGCTACTTTCACTTTGCCTGCGTGCCGCAAGGTTGAAAGACCCTTCTTCCCCTTGCCTTAAGACCTAGCGGCCCTAACTTGTTAGACGAACCTTTGAAAGGCTTTGCGTGTATCCTGCCCGCTCACCTTGGAAGTGTTATGGGAGTAATTAACCCGGGCATCTGGATATCACGACTCATCGGGTAAAGTGTACAACCTCTGCAGAGTGTAAAACTGATATATCAGCCGTGCTCACGGTTACGAGCGGCCCGGAAAACTCACAGATTAGTTGTTATATGTTGTTTATTTATGTTGCACATGTTGTTTACGTTATTGCTATGTTTCAGTTATTATGATCATGTGGATTGGGTTTAAGCATCCATATATGTTCACCTTAATTATTAAAATTGTGCCAACTAAAAGCTACTGCAGTTTAACCAGTGTCAGCCTTTTGAGCCTCATGAACCCCATGTTACACTTGTTAAGTACGAGATGTACTTATGCTTGTTTATTTTCTTTCTACTTGGATAAAAATCCCGGATGGGTAACAGATTGCTATGGTAACGACGACTTCCCTGAAGAGTTCTAGTCTTGCTGTCAACCGGTCATCTTCCCTGTGATGGAGCTACCGCGAGAGATGCTTTATTTATCCGCTGCTACGTAAAGACTTTGAATAATATTCGTTATGTAATAAACATATGTAATGGTACTTCTTAATTTGTGGCTTATGTGTGTGATTGATCTCTGGGCACACATGAGTTATTGCATTCAATTTTGTTCTTAAAATTGGGTGTGACATTTCACCAAGAGTCCTTAGACTTGTCTTATTATATGATGTCACCTACATTGTTCCTAAACATTAAAAAAGCAATTTACATACTTAAACATGTCCTATGGTGCCACCCATGTCCCCATACTCGCAAAATGCATTTTTAGGTACCTGAACTGGTCTTGTGTTGCCCTATCCAGATTCAGAACTTTCAATATTTTATTTTTAGGCCCTTTAACTGGTACGACATCTTGGTCCAAACGAGGTCCAACCAGCGCACATGTTGATCTCTAGCATTCCATCTACGTGCCCCCTCTATTCTAGCTCCATCTCCATGCTCTACCATTCTCTCCGCATTCCAATCTAGTGTGGCATCATATCACAGTCCCCAACTGACCATCCCTAACCCATGTCTTCATCATCCTCCACATAAAAGGCCGCGAGATGAGTAGTGGTGCTTGCGACATTGCCAAGTGCTCCTTAGTTGGAAGAGGTAGGCTAACGATTGCTTGACCATTTAGTTCATGTTGCAGTTAAGAATGAGGTATATATGAACCATAGAGGCATGTGGCATCATCGTGATGTGGAATACGTTGTCTATTTGGTAAGTGAGCAACAGTGAGACAAATCTGGGGACCTAAAAATAGCAACTTAAAAGTTTAGGACATAAATGACAAACAAAGACAAGTTTGTGGGTCTAAGAATGCATTTTAAGCGTGTAGGGCCCAAAACATCCTGAGATAAGTTCAAAGACCGCTTGACGCACATACATTTTACTCGGAAAGAAAACAGAAACATCTGTCAAAGAAGAAGGGACAACACAAGCTTGAAGCACACAATGATTCATGTTTAATGCTTGCAAGATGCAAATGCCATGATGGAGATTTTTCGTTTTTTCGTCGGGGCTAAAGGTGCCCACATCACATCCCGTCTCCACATTGTTGATTGATGGTTGATGTTCGTGCCATCAGGCTCTTCTACTTCAATCATCTCATTCTAGCTTTTGGTTGATTACTGGTTCTATGTGAACATTTAGCTTCAACAATAGCATATTAACTACCAGTTTGGCAGAGCTCCCAGAGCTGATTCTCTGCTGAATCCAGCAGGAGCTCTGCCAAACGGTTTTTCAGGGTGGAGTGATTCTCTGCTGATTCTGTGAAGTGATTCTCTGAAATGAACTAAGGAGCTGAGAGCTGAAAAAAGTAGCTTCCCCTGATTCTGTGAAGTGATTCTCCATACTGATTTTAAGAGTTTATGCTAAAGAATCAAATAGAATCACTTTCAGCCACAGAATCACTTCTATCAGAGAATCAGCTTCTATAGAGAATCAGAATCAGACAGAGCTCTACCAAACTGGCCCTAATAAGTGATTCCTATTCTTATTTAGATACACATTAGGTCGTAGGAAGAGTGTAGCCAACATAGTTTATAGTTAGATTGCATATATATGGCCGAGTCTCCAATTTAACGTGTGTGTTGGAATCTATAACTAATTATTCATTCAAAGGTAGAAATGTGTCCATAGACAATGCCCCAGCTGTAGTTACAATTTATTAGTCTCTAGATGTTCCATCAGCGTCTCTCAAAGATGCACATGTACATAGTTGATCTATAATAACAGTGATGGTGGTCATACCCATGTCCCCATCAAGCTAATTAACATTACTGAAAAATGATTTTAGAAGAGAGGCTATTTGATTAATGGAGGTTGGTTCACCTAGCAACTGCCTCAATAATTTGTGAGAGGGCCTCCATTCAATATGGAGGTGGACGTCTTAAGACGACAACATCTAAAAAATCATCGATTTAATGGAGGCGGTCTCCTTAGGACAACCATATCCGTAAAACAATTTTTGGAGATGGGCAACATAAAATGGCCGTCTCTGTTAATCGATGATTATCAGAGATAGGCGTTCTAAGCATCCATTTCTAAAAATGATATACGGAGACAGGCTTTTGACATGTGTATCCCTCTAAATAGTTGTATCGAAAAAATAATTCTCGGTGTTTTCATATATGAACTCGGATGGTGACAAACATTATATCAAAATTGTAGCCCTCAATATGATCTACAAATATGTAGTTGAAAATTTTTAGGGTCCCAAAATATTGTTACAAACTATTCATGTTGCTAATTTACTTTGTTTTGCTAGTACTCTTGTGATGTTCATTTAGTTTAATCTCCGGTCTCGTGGCTTGTTATTTGGACCTTTCCTGTTAACTGTTATACAGTTGCAGTCTTTTGGCTCTGGCAATGATTGTGTGTGTTCTGGCGTAACACGCTTGTTTCTCATTTTGCCGGTGAAAATAGAAACATCATTATGCTACTCAACATTTGTAGGTGCAATCCAACGGTTAGGACCCATATTACTGATTTGCTCCCCTTAGGCTTTAGATATATATGAAGTAAGAGCGAGCAACGAGCAATGATTCAAATTGTAGACCTCTGGCTTTGATATTATATTAAATTGGAATCTCCAACCAGTTCAACTTGAGAACTTATTACATATTAAAAGGTGGGCAATTCACTTATAATTCAATAAAGTTATTACATGTTGATGTCCAAGGCATGATCACTTAAGGAATGTAGGTACTTACAATAAAATACGAAATATACTACCTTAGAACCTTTTGCATGAGAAATATTTAAGCTTAGTAATCTATAAATCTCCATGGTTAGTGATGTAGATCATGCTCCTATCAATAGATGCTAACAAATCAATAATGAGAAATATAGCTGGCATAGTGGAGATTGTGTGGTTTTGATTGAAGGCTTCAAGCTTTTGCAATTATTTCACCAAGAAATAAAAAGAAAGCAAAAAGCTCTGTCAAAAGAAGACAAAAGAGATAAAGCAGAAACTTGAAGCAAGGTGATCGATGCCTATGGATAATGCCTAATGCATTGCCTCAATGAATGAACAAATTCTGAGTCTACATGCATACACACGCACAAACTATACTCATTTGAGAGTCCACACATGGAATCATGTCTCTGCCTTAATTTGAATGTTCATGCTTGAGACTCCTCTTTTCTATCCCGGTGCATCCCATCCCAATAATACCTGGACATTGTCACGACTGGTTACGAATAATGTTGATGAATTTTCACGCTATCTTCCACATCTTATATAGTTGATTGTGTTGGTATGCAAAGGAAAGGTCAAGTGGCTTCTTATATGTTGGAGGGACAAATATATGCATGTATATGCAGAGCAATAAATATATTATGGCAGCATGGCGAGTATGGCGGAGCTTCTATATGTTGGAGCCTTAAATATACACATGCATATCCAAGACCACACAATATGTATATAATTTATTTTATGTTTTAGTAATCATACACAAAATTTCCCCTAAATATCCCATATATCAATAACACTAACGGGCAATTATTAGAACTATATCATGTTATTAGCTGAGACAAATTAACTACTTATACTATAAAAATACTTGGGTACGGATCGAATTTCAATTTCTTCAGTAACAAAGGAGGTTAGTGGAGGCCAATAATGTTGACTATGACCTTTTGGTTCTTGAGATTTGTTTTCTTGTTAGGCTTAAATATAATATCCTCTTGTGGTTAACACCCTTTGTTCCTCGCTCCTAGATCTTACCTTAGACTCTACTGTTGATCTCTTAAGCGTGGCAGTGCGAATTTAATGATGGTTTATGCCATCATATAGTAATAAAAGTGTACCAACCCAAATCTTTATTTTTAGTTACAAATTGTGAGTTTTGAAGAGTTTTAATTTGACTATGACGATAAAAATTTGCATAAGTAAATAAGATAAACAAATAAAATTGAAAATTCAGATTCACCACGTCATGAAAATTAATGTAATTTTGTTTTAGTTGCAGATATTAAACACGAACTTCTAATGCTCGAGTCATCTGAGATCCATGCGTTGATGGATAAAAAAGGAGAACAACAACCATTTTTGATATATTTAGCACACAATTATTCATTTGATTCCATAAGTCGACAAAGATTTCTTTTAGAGATGCCAGTCCCTGCCTCTCAGCTCCTCTTTTAGATGCACACGTCCCATCTCATGTCACACCCCAAAATTTCTAATTTTGGGTTGTGATTAAAAAACACTAAATAAAATAAATAATTTTAATATTTGTATAAAATTGATCAAGTTTAGTTGGAGCTTGTGCCACTTTTAGTTGTAGTAAAATGAGAATTTTCAAATTTTTCTAAACTAATTTGACGGGTTATGCTTGATGTGATGGTTGGTTGTTGTTTTACCTTCTGTTGTGAGTCAGTAGAGTTTTAAAACACGTTTGCTAGACCGTCTATCTATATCTGGTTCGTTTCTGTCTTTTTCCAAAATAAATTTATCGTTCCGAGCTCCATTCTCCTGTTGGACTTTTCCAAAATCCTTTCTCTTGTGTCTCAAATCACTTGTTTGAGTTCATCATCTATCAACATATCGCTACAAAGTTATTGGAAATTTTTCTGGCTTTTTCTGGAACATTTTCTAGATTTTATGTGAGCAAATTCTAATTTTTAGATGCTCCAAAATATCTTTTCATGAGTTCCAAATACTTTGTTTGAGTTCACCATATTCCAAAATATTTCTGAGAATTTTCCCAAAATTTTCGGAGCCATCGGAATATTTTTCGTGGCTTAAATAACAATTCTGGACTTTTCTAGAATTATTTTAATCCCGAAATTAATTAAATCCGAAATTAATAAAATATCTCGTTTTTCGTTTTTCCCCAAACCCTAACACTATATATATGCCGATGTTCACCTCGACGCGAGGATTCCAGAAGTACGATCTTTTTTCGCAGCCGCCACTCCTATCATCCAGATCTGAAGCCAAGTTTCGCATCTTCTGAACTCCGGCGAACTTCCGACGAGTTTTTCCGGCCAAATCGTCGCGTTCCGGCGAAAACCGTCAACACCACGAGGTAGCTCTCGACGTCCTCTATACCGTCATGTCTTCCTTTTGACGAATCCATCACCGTTTACCAGATCCCTAATTTTCTCTCTTTTCCGGCGAGTTTTCCATGAACGCCGTCATCTTCATCGTTGTTTGTGTCCACGGCAGCTCTGTGTGTCTTCACCGGCGGACCCATACGCAGCCGCCACAGGCCCTCGGCCGGCGCGCTGCGCCTTCCGTTACTTCTGCGAGTGAGCAGCAGCCGCTGCTTGGCCGGGCAGCAGCGCCGCTAGCCGCCTAATCGCCGCCCAGTGAGCTGCACGGGCACCACGCGCTTGGTCTCGGTCGGGCGCCGCCGTGCAAGCCATCGGCCAGGGCCGGCTGTCTACTGTCGTTTCCCTTCGTTGGTGTGCACAGGGGCAGGCTCCAGTGGCCATGGAGGCCACGACGTTCAGCACATCTAGACGAAGGTTGAAGATAGTAGTATTTACAATTTTGCCACTCAGTCTTAATTTCCACCGTTCAATCATCTAATCTCCGTTTAAGTCCGTTTTAGTTCTTTCCAGTTGCGTTAGTTTTGTGTCGCCGCGATCTACGTAATAGTGTTAACACTTTTAAGTCTCATGTTTTTTTCATATAAAGTTAAATATTAAATTGGTTAATAAGCCTACAACCAATTTATAATTAAAATCAATGTAGGTTTTATATTTCGATACTTTATACATAAATGTTAATATGATTAATCACTAGCGTAAATATATTTTTAATTTATAATATGGTTAGTTTAAACACGAAACATATATCATGATTCGATTAGTTGCTCTTATGTGATCTATGTTTTCTAAAATTACAAATGTTTAAATGGTTTAATTAATATTATAGAATTGTTTATGAATAAAATATGATTAGTCTAATCCGGATTTAAAATTAAAATATATTGTTCTCTAATCTGAATTAATATTTTATCATGATCTTATTTAATTAAAATAAAGCAAGTCAGTAGTTCTTACTTTTATAATATAAAATAAAATTTCCGGTAGACGTGTCTTTCAATCGTTTCGTGCGATCCCGCGACCGTAGTAGCGAGCTCTCTTTTAGTAGTTGTTTTGTCTTGTTTTGCGTTGTTCTTAGTTCTCTTTTTGTTTGCTTGTATGTTGCCTATGTGTGATGCTTGCTACGAGTAGACGACGACCGGTTGTGCGCGCTGAAGATCAGAAGGTGATGACCAAGAACTGAATATGTGAGAATTGGTCAAGTGTAACAGGCAAGTATACATGAGATCATCCTTGTTACCTACGCACTTTAATATACCAATCATGTGCATGTGTCAAATGATAACCATAGGTTTTAACTAGATGTTCAACCTGTACCTTGCTACCGTGGGATATGTGCATTTGGGTAGATCTGCTAGTGCTGTAAACCTATAACTAAGATCTAATAAAATGACTAATGATATGCACAACTTCTGTTCTTATCTTGTTCGTGGTAATGTGAACCCCGGGCGTGGGAGCCTTCGTGCTCTTGGCCCTCCCTAAATGATCTTCTGTCGGCAAAAGCTGGGACATACAGTACAACCGTGAGGGCTACATGGCTCTGGTTTTAGTCGGTTCGAGGACCTCTCCTCGCTTGATGGTGGTTACCTGAAAGGGCACAAAAGGGGCTCGACGACTCGGGTATAGGACGGCCGCCTAGTCTCATGTGTATAGCCGGGAAGAAATGTGCCATCGGAAAGGGGTGTTCCTATATCTGCTTGCCGATTGGAAACCTAGTGGCCACTATCTTGTTAGGGGAACTTCAAAAGACTTCATAGTGTACCCTGCCGCACTTCCTTGGTAGAGGTGATATGGGATTTGCAACCCCTGGCTCATGGGGATCACGGCTCACGGGTAAAGTTGTACAAACTCTGCAGATATTAAAACTGATATATCAGCCGTGCTCACGGTCACGAGCGGCCCGGAAAACTCACAGGCTAATAACTTTAAAGAAATTTACTTTTGTTCACGTTACTATCATATTTGTAGTTCTGATGATGTTGCTCATATTATTATTCATGTGGTATAATTGGGTTTGTAAGCATAACTTGATGGCTATCTAATGCTAAAATATTGACTAAACTAAAAGTGCTAAACGCAGTAAACCAGTGTCTGGCCTTTTGAGCTTCATAACCCCATGTTATATTTGCTGAGTACGACATGTGCTCACCCTTGCTATTTCCCCCACACCCCAGTCTCCATCAGAGTTGCGCAGCGGAAGCGTGGTGAAGACACAGATGAGTTTCCGGAATACTGACAGAAGTGCTAGGCGTATGTTACCCCCAGTCAACTGTTCCTGTGAAGAATGGAGTCTGAAGAGAAGTTTAGTATCCGTTCCGCTTAACTTTGATGTAAGTGTTGTTTTCTAAATCTAGAACACTGTTTTTGATATTTTTTTCCTCTGTGGTTGTATGTGTGGACTTTCTGGGCACACATATGGCGTACCTGGTTTTGTTCTTTAAAACCGGGCGTGACATCTCAATAATACGCAGACCTCATTAATATGGTTATCGGGTAGACGAATTTAGCTCAGCATATACTTCAGGCAAATCTCATGTACTGTAATACATTACATGACACGCTTTAATTTTGTTGATGGCTTTAAAGAGGGTATTTTGTTCTGTTGTACTTATAACATGGTAATTCATGCATGGTCTGCTTGAGAAGGCAAACCCAACCACTGTTTGCACTGGACATAAATAATTGGCTCAAATTTAATAAATGGTGCAACGTGGAAACTACATTAGAGTAGTATAAGGTTGCTTTCATGCAGAAGCACATGAGATTTCTCATCTATGCTGGCCTCCAAGTTAATTTGATTCACATGTCATCTTCTTCTACAGTACCTATATATGATAAAAGCAGACAACAGTGTATTTAAGGCACATCAAAGCTGTCCGTCATCAGTGCATTTCGATTTGATGCAGAAGTCGTTGAGATTTAAAATGAAAATGTGGGATGAAAAGATTGAGATGGTTGTACATATACTAGAAAAGAGCAAACATCAAGTAGAACTTTGTATAAACAGGAGTCGAGACCACAGGGGGACAGAGAAAAGAGACGAGGACCTTAACAGTAGTACACTCTGCAATCATTATGAGCCATCCAATTCTTTCCATATTTGACATCAGTTTTGATAGATCCTACTCCCTCCATCCCAAATTATAAGGCATTCCAAGAATCTTGGAGAGTCAAAGTTTTTCAACTGTTAATAAGTCGTGGCTCATCCATTTCTTTACACAGTTGGCGGTAAAGGCACTCGGCGAGGATTCAGCCTATTTGTAAAAAGTAGAAAATATATTATAAAACCAAATACAACTGCAACCGGCCGGAAGTTAATTTTTTAGGCCTCTAGTTCCGGGTCGTAATCCCACACGAGACTAAAAGATGGCTGCATTTTTACAGTCCGCCCGAAGGGACCTTTAGTCGCGACTCGTACAAAGGGCTATAACACGAGCTGAGAGTAAAGAGCCTTTAGTCCCGGGCTGGGGATAGAACTGGGACTAAACGTCCCCGAGCTTATACACTCCTGCTCCTCCTCCCGGTCCTCCTTCAGATCGACGAGACGATGAGCCCGAGCACTATTGTGCCACCGGTACAAAGGCATTCTATACAGGTGTGTTTTCCGGTGTCTGCGCTGGAGACCAGTAGAAATAGGACCACAATACAGGTGGTTGCTTGTGAACCGCCTATCGCCTATGAAAACGGTCGCCTACGAAAAATAACAAAAAACAAAAAAAAACCAAAAATAGAAAAATAGTTTATTTAAATCGGGGGAGGGCCCACTACACAAGTCGCGGCAATTTTCGCGCAAAATTTGTAGCTAATGTGGCTAGCAGGATTCGAACCAACAACCTCTCCCTTGCGCGGATTCTTCTCTACCACTACACTCCACACTTACATATGTTTATACTCCGTTTTGGGTACTCACATATTATACTAATCTGAGTGTAATTTGCTTATTTGAGGCCCTAAACGAATTCAAATCAAAATGTTGTCAACTACAAAGTTTCATAACTTTTCGAGATCTATAGCTATTATTTTGGTAGTTTTTTCATCCGAGGTTTTTTACAAAAAATTGAATTTTAAATTTTAGAATTTGAAACATAGTTTTCGTTGATAAGATGATTTCAAATTAAAAAGTTGTCAACTACAAAGTTTTTTAACTTTTTGAGATCTACAACTTTGATATTGGTTGTTTCTGCATCTGAGAAATTTTTAAAAATTAAATTTTAAAATTCTAGTGTATTTCTAGAGGCGGATTGTTAATAAAACCGCCACTAGTGGCGGTAGCCTTAAGAAAACCGCAAGTGCAAAGGGTAAATTTAAACTAATGGTTTTCTTAAGCCAACCGCCCGTGTAAATATATCATTTGCACTGACGGTTCAGTTAGCAAAAACCGCCAGTATAAATGTGTTTACACAGGTGGTTAATAAGTCGTGGCTTATCCATTTCTTTACACAGTTGGACGTAAAGTGAAACCGCCTGTAAAAAAAAACTAGAACTGCCGGCTTAAAGCTCTTTTCTGCCATGCTCTCTATCTTCCATCGCAGCCCTCGCTCGTGACGTACGCCCTCGACGCCGACCGCGCCCTCGACCACGCGCCCTCGCTCGCTCGACGTACGGAGTCTCAAATAATGACAATTGGCAAACATGGCATGCTTGTAGCCTCGACGGCTCAACGCCATGGGGAACAAACAACAACAGATGCCATAAGTCCGAAGAGATTGAAGCTGCTAGCATTTTCCACAAGTCAGGTGGAGCTGAAGCTGCTAGCTCTAGCTGTAGGCCTGGAGTGCCTGTTCGTCCTTAGCATTTGCCCAAATTCCTATTGTTTGGGGGCACTCTCTTCTTCCTCGTTGGCTAGAACGACCATGCAGCCAGTACGTGGTTTGGGTGCGCACCACAATTGCGCAGCCAACCGCATGCACCTCGAGTTCTTCAACCAACTTGTGATGAGGAATAAGCACTAGATACGAGGCAGTTGTGCCATCTCAGGCTAGTGCTGATCTTTTCGATGCCTCCAAATCCTAGTGCATACAACAGAAATGAAATGAAGAAAATTGCGTAAGTGTGTGCCATTATGATTCTTGTTCCTAATATAATGCTACCTCTCACTACAGGAAACACGATCTTCGCCGAGTGCCTGAGAGTTCGCCGAGTGCCAAATTTCGAGCACTCGGCGAAGAGCCTCTTTGCCGAGTGTCGGAAATCTGGCACTCGGCGAAGACTGAGCACAAGGCAAAGCCTGCTTTGCCGAGTGCCCAACACTCGGCAAAGAAAAACACTCGGCGAAGTCACCTCTTTGCCGAGTGTTCGGCACTCGGCAAATATGAGCACTCGGCAAAGTGTCGCGGACCAGACGGCATCCAGGCCCGTTATCTTTGCCGAGTGCCCGTCGTCTGACACTCGGCGAAGACCCCCTCTTTGCCGAGTGCCAGCCACGTGACACTCGGCAAAGCGTGTGGCCCCGGGCTGTGACAAGTGTGCTGTTCTTTGCCGAGTGCCACGTGGCTGGCACTCGGCGAAGTGCTGCTTTTTGCCGAGTGTCAGTCTAAGTGGCACTCGGTAAAGTTGTTTTTTTTTATTTTGGACACCAAATTTTTTGTGGGTCATCCCCACACTACCATTGTCAATATGTTCAAATTTGACAGTTTTATAAAACTTTTTGTTATATTTTTTGACTTTCTTTCGTTTTCTTGAATTTTCTCGAAAGACGCAAGTTTGAACTGCGGGTGCATCGAATAATGGATTTTCATGATTTAAAAAATGTTATTCTTGTTCTTAACCCTATGTTGATGCCAAATCCAAAAACTGACCCTAGGTTTCGATCAACGTGCTCACGGGGCAACGCCTCCAAATTACGTGCGGACGGTTTTTTAATTATAGAAAATGCAAATGAATTCCGAAAATCACGAAACTTGGCGAGATGTTATATCATATGCGTATGCCGTGAAAAAAAAATTCAAAGTTTCGAGCAAGTTGTCACGTACGATGCTTACAAACCAGGGAGACCGACCTGACTAGGGAGCAGTACATCTAGGTACGTACAAAACAGTAATACTGATTGGTCCATCCATCACTTAGCAGCTCTTCTAACATATTAAATACTTATTGTCTTGCAGTTCTGTCCTGGTTGGTGCGCCAATCACCTAGACTGCTGGGTGGCCATTGTGGACAAGTGGAAATCGGACGAGTGGTACGAGAGGCACAGTGCCCGCCGAGACTGCCGCCTGCAGATGCCTGGGGTGCCACACCACCAAGGCAACCTTAGCCTCGCTGCGTACGCCGACAGATGAGTATGCTCTACTGTTTTTTTATTCTAACACTCAATTACTCATTACTTGTAATCATCTATGTTTTTCTCGCAGTCCCAGTCACATGGTGGTGAGGAGTGCCTCCCTTTCAAGGCGTACCACTTGTCGCACCAGGGCAAGACGACTGTAGCGAGCACCCAGTACAACCCAAACGCCGGGCCCAAGACGTTCACCAACACGAACGCCTACACCAAGGTCACCGAGTACACCACTGCGGCTCGCGAGCGCCATGGGGAGGACTTCGATCCAGCCACCCAGCCCCTAGATACCGACCTGGTGATGAGGCTGGGAGGAGGGAAGCAGCACGACCGGTACTGGATAGCCAACAGTGCAGTTGACTCGTCCTCTGTTCCCAACCTCGCTGAGATTCGAGCTGCCAGCACGAGCTCCTCCGTCCCCATATGACCTCGGCAGCCGACCTCACAGCAGATGATGGCAGCACTTCAAGTAAGTACTTGTTCTATTCGTCGTTCATTGCATTTACACATATACCTTGTCTTTGTATTGTTTAAACCTTACGGGACGAATTTTGCAGGCCCAGATGCAGGCCCAGGCGGACCAGATGCAGAGGTTGCAGGCCATGCACGAGGCCGAGGCGGCGGCCCATCGTCGCGACTTACTGGCCGTCCAGCAGCGGGAGGCGCAGAGGACGCAGGACATAGCTCACTTCTTTGGGAGCCTGAACATCCCGGGTGTTGTCGTGCCTCCCTCGCTGCTCACTCCTTTTGTGCCTCCTGTTACTCCTACGACAGAGACTCCGGTGAGTATATATGGTTGTTTATATTTCTTTAACTTTTACGGCTGTCCTCCAGGTGCTAACGAATTTGATTCTCCTTTGTGCACTCACAGTCGGAGGGTTCGGCACCGACTCCTGCACCTGGCCTTCCTCCGCACACTCTGCACATCACTGGTGGCCCTCCTCCGCAGCCTGGGTGGCTCCCCGGTGGCCCTCCTCCGCCCTATGGGTGGCCAGGTTACCCTCCTCCGCAGTCAGGGTACACCGGGTGGCCATCTGGACCTTCGCCGCCTGGGTGGCAAGGTTGGCAAGGTGGTCCTTCGGGCGGGTCATGGGACGCGTGGCAAGGTGGGGGTTCTTCACAATCTGAGCACCAAGGTGAGCAGTGATGGCGAACTTAGATTTGTAATGGACTTGTGAGATGGATGTGATGGATTTGTGAACTTGTGACGGACTTGTGATAAACTTGTGAGCTTGTGATGCATGGAGACTGAACGTGTGATATTTGTTTGAAATGGATATGTATGTGATATATGGATGTGTGATATATATATATATGCATGTGATATTTGTCTGAAATGGAATATGGATGTGTGATATGTGATATGTTTTCTGTCAAGGAAAATGAAAACAGAAAAAAAAATTCAATTTTTCCCAGCTTTGCCGAGTGCCACACTCGGCAAAGAGGCCACGACACTCGGCAAAGCTGGGCAATTTTTGCCCAGGTCTGGCCTCTTTGCCGAGCGTCAAGGTCAAGGCACTCGGCACTCGGCAAAGAGGCCACCTTTGCCGAGTGCCGGCCCACGTGGCACTCAGCAAAGGGGCCCTCTTTGCCGAGTGCTTGGACACGTGGCACTCGGCAAAGAGGGCCCCTTTGCCGAGTGTCGGCCCACGTGGCACTCGGCAAAGGAGGCCTCTTTGCCGAGTGCCAGTCCGCTAGGCACTCGGCAAAGAGGCCGTCAAGTGACGGTTCCCGTTTGCTTCGCCAAGTACTGACCTGGCACTCGGCGAAGCCTTTGCCGAGTGCCCGATATTTAGCACTCGGCAAAGAAATCTTTGCCGTTATATTCTTCGCCGAGTGCCTTTCGCCGAGTGCGGCACTCGGCGAAGGCTTCGCCGAGTGCGAAAGGGCCTTCGCCGAGTGCTTCCAGCACTCGGCAAAGCCTCGACCTGCTGTAGTGTCTATGCATAATACATATTGTAGGAGAAGAAGATTGGAGAGAACACCTCAACTCATTCATCGACAATATGCCGGTATAAATACAGGAGCGCCAAAGCACTACAGCTACTCGCTATGAACTAACGCCTTAAAGAATAGCCCTGAAGACTAGGGAAACCATAATTTTAATTAAGTATTATTAGATTCTTCGTTAGTTCTATTTTCATAGTATAGGGCGGTATATAGGGCTACGCCGGTATGCCGGTATAGGGCTACTCTTTTCTACCATATAATGTTCTACAACGCCAGCTTCACCTGACTGCATGCTCAAACTGGCTTGACATAATACACCTTCTAACGTATGGTTGTGTCACTTTTATCCCTTCATGAGCAGTCTAATAATTATGCTGGACGGCAGAATAATTTTTGAAAGTGAGACACCATGCATGTCGAAATGAGGCTCGAGACATGATGTGTCGTGCAAGAGCAGAGCAGTGATTAGGCCGGATGGGCGTAGGCCGGCTGCGGCCAGTTGGAGCCCAGCAGCCGTCAGCCGAAGAACTGAGTGACGACACAGGAAGTACCCACCTGCACTACGGGAAACCTCTCTTTGCCGAGTGTTTTTTTTTTGCCGAGTACCGAGCTCTTTGCCGAGTGGGATCACGTCTCGGTCTGTGAGTGTCTCGCAACGATCATGATGTGGTGTCAGGCATGGACTCGGCTATATCATGATACTTACAAACGTTTGATCGATCCAACCCTAATATTGTGATTAAACAAAATCTACCGATGATTGGTATATCAACCAAAAACTTCTCAAATCAGTAACTTGTTGCCTGAGCATATGGTTTTAGTTAGATCAAAACAACTCGATCTACTCTTGAGAACAAGAAATCAATCTAAAACAAAAATCTCGTCTAGCCCCCTAGCTACACCCCTGTGGCTAGCTGGCGAGCGGGTGACGATGAGCTCGAGTTCTCACTAGGTGGGTGAAGATGGGGTCGAGTTCTAACTAGGCGGGTAGGAGGCCGAGTGGCGCGTCAAGTTCTTTTGCAGTTTTTTTTTATCTTCCTCTACATTGAGCTCACTTTAGCAACGTCGATCGATATATGCTACACCCAGCACAAAGTAATGAAGAAAAGAGGTTAAGCGCGTGTGGATGTTAGATTTCCTCTGTTTTTCATCTGGAATGGCTGCCGTTCGTGGTGCCCGTGGATGTGGCGACGTTTCAGGCATGCGTGGTCAGTCAGGGCCTTGAGCAGTTGCACGGAGGAGACAGGGTGGCAGCCACGTGCGCAAAACCAGGGTTCCAAAACCGGTTTGGACCTCAGGTGATAAATTTAGCAAGTTTAGGGACCCACAAATTTGGTTTTAATAGTACATGGATCCATTTGAGAATACAATACAAGTTGCAGGACCCATATATATAGTGGATTTCACTCTTTAGAACTATTTACTTGCTCCATCCCAAATTATAAGTAATTTCAAGAATCTTGTTTGGAGAGTTAAAGTTTCTCAAGTTTGACTAAATTTATATATCAGGATAATGACATTTATGATATTAATTAAGTATCGTTAGATTCTTCATTAGTTATATTTCCATAGTATATTTATTTGATATTATAAATCTTTATATTTTTCTATATTATAATTTTAGTCAAACTTAACAAAGCTTTGACTCTCCAAGATTTTTTGGAATTTAACCCTATATTCTTCAACGAACTCCTGCCCAGGAACTGTATCCACGTCAATAAAAATTTCTAAGACGTTGGATCTTCCCGTTGGACGGTCCAGATCTCTTGATTCAGTTTCACCGGAATCAGATTCTACCCACTTCAGTTTACCTTCTCGGCTTCTTACTGTCTGCTTCGTCTTCTTCTCAGAATCTGACCACATAAATAAATAGCCAGCTCTAGCTTCTCGTTTCCAGATTCTTCTCCCTCTCTCTCTCTCTCTCTCTCTCTCTCTCTCCATCGCTCCCTCCCTCTTCCTCTCCGTCCCAACCTGACGCGACCAGGGCGACGGTTGCTGGCGCGAGTCCTCCACGGTGGCGGCGCCCACCCTCCTTCTCTGCTCTCCCTCGCCGACCTCTCGTCTCCGCTTCTCTCTCCCTTCTCTCTCTCTCTCCCCTTCTCTGCTGAGGCAGCGTTGGACGCGACCCACTGGCTCCTCCTGCGAGCGTTGTGCCGACGAGGGTGACGCCCAGCGGCTCCTCCGTCGCTCCCATCCTCCGTGTGGGCTCCTCAATGCCTCCTCTGTCGGGGAGCATGCCATCCTTTTCTAGAAGAAACCCTAGTTGCCTATGAGCGCGATGCAATTGGTTGTCGGGCGCGAGCCGCGGCGCCTCCTGCGGGCGCTGCGCCGGCAAGGGTGACGCCCGGTGGCGCCTCCTTCACCCCCATCCTCCGCGTGGGCTTGTCAGCCCTCCTCCGTCGGGGAGCATGACGTCCTTTTCTGGACGAAACCCTAGCTGCCTATGAGCGTGGTGCAAATTGGTTACATGGTTCTTACTTCTTTTGATGTGGTTTCATTTTGGTTTTTTTGGATTCATTTGAGCTTGCTGTAGAGATTCCTGTGAACTTGAAAGATTTGGTGATTATTTGTTTTTGAGCCTAACTTTTGATTGGATTTTTTTTCCAATAGCTCAGTGGTCTAATTGATTTTTCCCCTGCTGAGAATGTCACATATTCTTTTGTTTTGGCTATGCCATGATCTAATAATTTTCCCCTGCTGAGAATGTCACATGCTCTTTTTGTTTTGCCTGTGCTATGATCCAGAACGCTGAGGACAATGGACCGATAATGGACTCATGTGGTTGCAAAGCTCAGACTGCCTGTCATCAAGCACAGGGAGGTACACCAAAAGCAAACATTGTCCACATTATCTATTCTTAATATTTTCCTCTAATATTTGACAAAGAATATTGCATGCTCAAGAAAAGGGTTTGCCTCAAAATTCATATGCCATATAAACTAATTAGCTATTTCAGATATTGCTAATTAATGTTTGGTAACACGTGCAATTCCCTTTAGAGAAAGCTAATAGTCCTATCCAATTGCAAAGATGCCGAATAGTTTTCAGCCTACAAAAATGAAAGATGCAGTGTGATGAAATATCTCCTCAAACCATAACAACAATCTTACATTGTGCTCAGCTGAAATCTGTTTATCTACAGTGCTCTGTGACAAAAGTTGGAAGGTATGACTTCTTTGTACCTATTAATCTTATCAACGAAGTCTACACTTACATGTAAGTCCAGGTATAGAGCTACCTGCTCAGGTTTCCAATTCCTTAACAGATTGGTTCACTCTTGAGATTCTATAATTAAATTACTTTTGACCAAGCTGTAGTATCAAGAGCTCTCCTATATCAATAGCTGTCCTAACATGGTGTCCTCAAAGTTTTGTAAATTCAATATACAATGATAGTTGTTATTAAGAAAAAGGTTTAAACATAGAGGGCCTTACCTGCATGTACAGTGGGGTCACTGCCTAATTAATTTCTACTGTAACCCAGTTTGTATCATATTTTCAAATTCACAATAGCTATCACAGTCCAGTTGTCTTTCATGGCAGTCAGGTAGCAGTTATCTCTAAAAAGATTTCAGAGCCGCATAAAAGTGGTTGGATTTGCTGGAAAGATATATGTACCGTGTCAAGTACCTATTTTTATTTGCTTCTTCGTGTCATTTTTGAACTATAACTATCATTGGCTTACTTCTTTCATTCCTATGTATGTAATTTGTGGTCCTTTGTGGCGTCTCTGTTTTGGATGCAGCTCATAGTTTAAGCTCTTCCTCACTTGCGGTTGTTGCAGTTGAACCAGAGGTTTCCAAGGCCTAGGCTGGATATAAAAGAACACAGGTAAAAGTTTTAAACCATAACATTTGCCATCTTTTTATTTCATCCTACAAAAAAAGTTTGTGAGTAGTTTTGACACTCTTTTACAGCGCCATTAATTATCTATCTTATGCTTTGGTTTAATAATGTATCCAATGGAATGCAACTATAGCAGTGACTACAACAGCAGCTTCTGTCCTGGCTGACATGGATTATGTTGGAAAGGAGGTGCAGGTTTTCTCTCATCTGTTCTAACCTAGCAAATTATATTGCTCAAGCTTAATCTAGGTGACACTGTTGTCTTGATGTCGTTTGGTAATTTCATGTACCCTGAGAGTCCCTGACCACTACCACCTATGCAACACATCATGCATTACAATTTACATTATATCTAACATCTGAGATAAAATAGTTTTGATTGTTTCCTTGTATAAAAGTGAAATAGCTTCGGTTAGATGCTAACGCTATTTGGTTCTCTATTCATGGCTAGGGTAAATAAACAATTTATATTTCTTTGTAAAATATAAATATACCAGCACATATATACTTTGTCTTTATTATAAATCTGAATCCATTTGATTACCAAAGCGCGCAAAGGCGCGCGCCCTGCGCTAGTGACTTATAAGCATAAACTAAACCACTCTCACCAACTGCAAACAAGCAACAATTTGATAATATTCCACCCCCACGCATGGTAGAACTTTCTTGATAAACACAACCCTACACGCCAACATCACACAACCCTACAAATTTATATATAGATCGAGAGAATGGTCAAGCTGAGCCTGCCCATTACCCAGCAGCTTAGAAAATCGTCCAAAGAAGATACGTGGACTAAGCGCAAGTGTGGAGCGGATGATGACTCAAAAATTGGAGGTTAATTACTATCCATGTCCAAAGCAGATACGTGATCAGGGATGGAGATGTGATGTTTTGCTTCCCCATGCATCCCATTTCAATAAAGCAGATATTGTTGGTAGGGTATTGTCCAACCAAGCGAAGAAAGGAAGAATGGGTGACGCTGTGCTAGGCGAGTGCTTCTTTATAACACCAGATAGATCGTGTGACAACCAGCTTCGTCAAAGCTTTTTTTTATATCCTCATGTTCAAATTAAATGCCTTTTTCTGATAATGGTAGTTTTTTTATTAATACTGATAAAGATAATTATATTCAGTGGATACAATCATACTTCATCATGCCTCTAAATAAATAAATTCACAGAGCCAAACAGAAAACATAGCATACTAATAAACTAGACAGAAGACCCGCTCTTCGTGCCGGCAGGAGACAGCAAGGCAGCCTTTTTTTCGTTTAGGGCCTGTTTGGAACACGGGAATTTTTCCCCGTTCCTGTGTTTTTCCTGTGAAATTAAACGGATTCCTGTGAAATTTCTGCGTCATTCCTGTGAAATTCCCGCGTTCCAAACAGGCCCTTAACAGGTGTGCGCCCGGTATAGTGGCGGGTGGACTATTGGAAATGGGTAAACACTGTTCATATCGGGTCTGTACTGTTTACTAAACCGATACTGTTTATTGGACCTGGTACTGTTCACAGGAACCGTTACTGTAGATGAATAGGAACCTGTGAGAGAAACCAGCCTATGAACAGTGTTTCGGGGAGTGACCATGTTTAAAGGTTTATTATATAGATGCTGTAAATCTACAATCTAAATGCTACCCATGTGTGAAAAAACTTTATGCGTGCGCACCTGCCCTAAACGCAACAAAGTTGCTACAAATCCAATTCGTCTCATCTGATTATGTTTCTTTTCAAACACAAAATCATTCCTGCAAAACCAAATGACCAAATTAGTGGTTGCGCCTCTAGCAGGGCTAGCAGTTCCAAAACCTTGCTAACACCCCATAGTCAACTTCCAAACTTAGGTACCTGTGACATCCGATCCAGTTTAGAATTTTTGGCCCAAATTGGTCCATGTGCATGTTAATGAGATAATTATGGGGGATTTAGTCTCACCTTGGTTGTTTAAGACATGGGTTACACCGACATATAACAAAGATTTCTAGAGTTCATCCCGCCATCCCCAGGTTAATCCTTTTAAGCAATGCGAAGACGAAAGCGTAAGTGAGATGGTAATATATATGTGTGGCCGGTTCACTCAACGTGCAGAGTGGATGTGAGCCGTTTGAACTCTGAGGCATTACGGTAAGAAAAAAGCTTAATCTTTAATGGGATCTCTAATTTGCATAACTTGTTGTCATCAGTATTACAGGCACCCATCCAAATCGTTGCTGAATAGTGAGATTTCACCAAGAATAACCTACTACTCTGGTGTAAATTATAGGAAATCTTCCATCCATGTCATAAGACAACATAATGTTATCAGCTTGTGAAACCAATTGATTCCATGCATGCAGCAACTAACTCTTGCCCCATGATGAACTCCCTATGACAAGATAGATTGAGAAACGTGTAGTGCTAAACACCTCAGCTAAACTAACCTGTTTGTGTCGAGCAACATTACAAACAAGAACACTCATCTCACAAAGTCGAGCCTCTGATCCATTTGTCTTCCCAAAGTATAATCTATGAGACTGTGACCCATCCTTAATTATGATGGTTCCCAAGATATGTGCGACGCATCTATTTATTTGTGTAAATTTGGGAAAACATTTTTTACATCCAATGCTATAACGTGTACGTACTCTGTAAACAGTTTATATCGTACACATGACATTATATTGTCTGCAAACAGTTTGTAACGTACGTACTCTGCAAAAGCCACGGCCTGGGGCTATTCCTGTAATTGACACACACATGACATCACTCGAGGGTCGAGGCTGAGGATTAGTGTTACCGCATCATTGATTTTCATAGGCCTTTCACCCTATAGCGGAGCAACCAATTCGAGGTGGTTATAATGAATGGGAAATTTGAGACCTGATTGTAGTGCTCTACCACGATGTGCCATGCAGTTTTCTTTCCCAATGCATCCCATTTCAATAACACCAAATACCAATATAGGATTGTCCAACCAAGCTAGGGAAGAAGCAAGAAGGCGGTGCTAGACAAGTGTTGCTTTTATAAGAGTAGTCAGATGAACATGTGAATCAATACATAGAAAAAGAAGAGTACTACTTATAGTTGTAAGCATTGAATAACTCGGCCTTCTACCTTTCTGTTTGGTTATTTTTTCTTTAAAACCAATCAGCAGGCAGGCTGTAGCTAGGTTATAGTATTTAAAACAGATATACCACTAGTAGAAACATGATTTTTCCTAGCACCTTAATTTTATTTTACTGACGGTTTGAGTTACCACGCGCCTGTAGAAATAAACCGGTGGATCTCAAATCTAGAACCGCCTGTAGAAATGGATTTCTACATGTGGTTCGTCAAGACAACCGCTAGTAGAAATACACGTGTTTTTTAAAATTTGATTTTTTTCAAACTATCTCGGATGAGAAAACACAAAAAATAAAAGTTGTTTGTCTCAAAAAGTTATGAAACTTTGTAAATTACAACTTTTTAATTTGAAGTCATCTTGTCAACGAAAAATATGTTTGAATGGTCTTAAATTTATAAACGACATCGGATGGGGAAATGACCAATACAAAAGTTGTTTGTCTTGAAAAGTTATGAAACTTTGTAGTTGACAACTTTTTGATATGAAATCGTTTAGGACCTCAGATTAGCAAATTACACTCGGGTTTGTATAATATGCGGGGAACCGAAGGGGTATTTGAACACATGTGAGTGTGTAATGTAGTGCTAGAGGAGGTTCCGCGCGAGGCCGAGGTCGTGGGTTTGAATCCCACCAGCCACGTTAGCCGCGACTTGCGGCTTCGACGGAGACGGGCGGGCGCTGGGCGATGAGGTCCTCGCTGTAATTAATTTTTTTTCCTTATTTATTTTCGGCTTTTTTCGAAAAGTTTTTTCACAAGCGGTTCATTATGTCAACCGCCTGTGGAAATGCTCTTTCATAGGAGGTTTGCTAAGTCAACCGCCTGTGAAAATCCTTTTCACAGGCGGTTCACAAGCAACCGCTTGCACTACTGGAAACGGTGGCTTTGCCGAGTGCCTCTAGCACTCGGCAAAGACCATCTGGCACTCGGCGAAGCCTATGCCGAGAGCAGCCCTCGGCATAGAGCTCTCGGCAAAAAACCTCACGGCAAAGGATCCTTTGCCGAGGGCCATTTATCGGGCTCTCGGCAAACCTTTTACCGGGGGCCCGATTGGCTCTCGGCATAGAAAAGTGGTCGTTAACGGCTGTCCCTATTGACGGTAGGTTTGCCGAGGGCTAAGCCGGCTCTCGGCAAAGGCATTACGTGTGCCGAGAGCCGGGCCCTCGGCAAAGCGATAATTTTTTTTATTATTATTTTTCTGTGTCGAGGGTTATCCGGGGTCAGCTCTCGGCAAAGAAATTTCGAATATTTTTTCTGGAACCTCTTCGCCGAGGGCTATCTTAGCCGGCTCTCGGCAAACCTCGGACTTTGCCGAGGGCTATGACCAAAGCCCTCGGCAAAGCCTTGGAAATTACGTTCTGTCTCCCCAGCTTTGCCGAGGGCTATGGCCAAAACCCTCGACAAAGGGCCTCTTTGCCGAGAGCAACCCTCGGCAAAGCTGGGTAATTTTTGTTTTTTGTTTTCCAGTTCTGTTTTTCCTTTTCTCCGACAATATCACACAGATATATATCACATTCATCACATATCACATATATATCACATTTCACGTCACAGAACATATATATATATCACATCACATAGTTCAATAACATATATGTCCTCAAATCACATAGTTCACATCACATAGTTCAACAACATGAGACTTCAGTGACACACGAGGAGATCTACTACACCCCCGGCCAACCGGGCCACCCCTGAGAACTGTCGCCTGCTTGACCCCCGGTCGGGTTCCATCCAGGAGCGTGGCGGTTGTTCGAACCTTCTGACGGAGGAGGCTGCAAAAGGTCATGTTAGACAAGAAAATGAAATAAATGAAACACTGAAGTATTGATACTCACAAGAGCAACTCCGGGGTCCAGAGGCGGCGGTGGAGGAGCCATGAGCGTCTGAGGCACGGCCATGCCCTGGGAGGCCATGAAGGCGATGAGCTCCGCCATCTGCTTAGCTTGAGCCTCCATCTGGGCCGACATCTGTGACCGCATCTGGGTCTCAGACACCTGGCGCTCCTGCCTTTCTATTTCCAGGCGGGCCTGCGATAATACAAAGTGAATGTTAGAACAATGCAAACATTTAAAGATCAATGTACGATGAGTTAAATAGAAATAACCTCGAGCTCGGCGACCCGCGACTGCGCAGGCGACGGGCGTGGGCGTATGGGGACGCTCCCGCTCGTGCTCTGTGCTCGGAGCTGGGACAGAGTGGGAGTGGAGGCCGTGTCGATGACGCCGTCGCCAAGCCAGAACCGCCCGTGCTTCTTCCCTCCTCCAATCCTCATGACGATGCTCCCGTCCAGGTCCGCGGTGGCGGGATCAAAGTCGTCCCCATGGACCGCCCTTGCCGCCTCTGAGTAGTCAGTGAGGCGAGAGTGGACGCTGGAGTTGGTGTACGCGTCGGCGGGATCGTCGGGGTTGTAGGAGCTCTCCGCTGCCGTGGCCTTGCCCTTGTGGGACATGGCGTATGCCGCCACCGTGCCGCAAGGCTGGCCACCGTGTGCCTCCGACTGCGAGGAAGACAACAAGATGATTAGCAATCAGGCAACATTTGATCGAGAAATTGATAAAGTCTTTCACGTACCCAAGCTTGTGCGTACTCGGCGAGGTTGCGGTTGCCCTGGTGGTGTGGTACACCTGGCATCTGCAGACGCGCCTCCCGGGCCTCGGCGTGGTGGGCCGCCCACTCTTCAGAGAGCCACCGGTCCACGATCATCTCCCAGCACTCGGGAAACGACTGGCACCATTGGGGGATCATCTGCACATCATCAAGTATTTCATGTCTAAGCGTTAGATGAAAAGTACCAAAAGCTTAATCTCAAAAGAAAACACTTACCTGCAAGAACTGCGCCCGGCCCAGCGTCATGCCTCTCGCCTGGGCCTTCGTCACCCTCGTGGCCAGGACCGTGGCGTTGTAGGTGATGATGGCCTGCAGTCTCGCCTCGTAGATCATGTCGGTGATGAGCTTCCTACAGGCCCGGGTAGCCGTCACCTCCGCCACTGCCTCCTTCCCCGGCTCGCACTTGAAGTAGTTCTGCATACAGACACAATACGAGGCGAGACAGTAATTAAAGAGAAAATATGATGAATTTGATATTGTTTGACGAAGACTTACCCACAGCTCCGCTCTAACCCGCGCCGCCTTGTTGGGGAAGTCTGGGTCTGGGGCGACGCTGTAGTGGTCAAAGGTGTAGGCCGGCTCGTGCCTCCCGGCATACTGTACTATGCCGGGGTAGTGCTCGCGGCACAGGAGACCCAGGACGCCGTTGGGTTTGCGGCCTTTAGGCCCCACAAAGTCCCATCCCCTGCACAAGTGATTAAAAAAGATTATTAGCTTCTATTTCTATTTTGAGTCTCATCGTACGAACAGGTAGTTAGAACATGTACTTTTGTCCGATGGGCGTGATCACTGGGCGTCGGGCATGTGCCGGCAACGCCGGGAGGCTGGCGGGGCCTCTCAAGTAGGGCGTGGACACCCCTGAGGCACCTGAACACCCGTCCGCCTCGTCCTCCTCCTGCTCGTCCTCCTCCTCTGCCTCCTCGGCCAATGGTGCCTCCTCCTGCCGTTGGGCCTCGGGCGTGGCCGGCACCTCCTCCTCGACCTCCTCCTCCTCCTCCTCCTGTGGAGACGGCTCCCTCCGGCGGCGGCCACTCCTCGTCGAGGGCCCGTCGGCCTGCGAGCTGCGGTACAACCAACTCAACCGCCTCTGACGTCCTCCCGACATCTTTGCCTCGACCTCCTGCATTTAAAAAGAACAAGCAATGTTGTATTAGAAATAACATAACCAAATATGTGCAATATAAATAAAACAATAGATCCTAAAAATATAACATAATATTACATGTATTAGAAATAATCTGGATCATCCGGATTAGCCGGAGCATGAGTCTCCTCATCACTGTCAACCATGTCTAAGTACTCCTCAGTATCCGAAGACAGGTCGTCGTCTTCATTTGCTTGACTTAAACGGAATCGTTCTAGCATTTCTATGTCCTTCTCATTTACCACCTCATCCCCAGCGTCCTCGTCATCATTCTCTACTTCCATTTCCATCGCTTCGGTTAAGTCTATCGTGGACGTCCCTTGCAACCCAGATTCTTGAAAGAACTCACCGTCATACGTGTTTGTGTTAAAGTTATAATCCTCATCATTGGGGAGAGGTAGTTTACCATGTGGTGATATCTTGTGCACAATATACCAACCCAAGAGATGCTCTTTGCTTTTGCACGCGTATGGCGTGTAATAAACCTGCGTGGCCTGTTGAGCCACAATATACACATCGGAGCCTGGATAGACAGAATCCTGTCGAATTTCGGCTAGCCCAAGATTAGGTGTCAGCCTCGTTCTTCCAGGATCAAACCAATGGCATTTGAACATGACAGGATTCAAAGGCTTTTCACCATGAAATGAAAGTTCGCATATTTCTTCAATTCTTCCATAGTAGTCACGGTTGTCATTGCCTGGAGTACAAACACCGCTATTTGTGGTTTTTCGATTGGGCCGACTCTGCTCGTAGCTTGATGTGTGGAAGCGAAATCCATTCACGTCGTAACCGTTAAATGACTTGACCCTACGGTCAAAGCCTTTTGCAACCTGTCTCAGCTCTTGACTCATAGACGCATCGGTTTGAGCCTGCAAGGCGACGCAAGATATATCGTTATACGGTCAGAACGTAAGAGCAAGTTGGAACGTCAGACTAAGTACGACCTTGGTAGGACGGTACCTTTTGTCGGAACCAAGAAATGAAATCAGGCCTCCCTTGCCCCACACCATTTGCAATTAGGGTTTCAGCTGCCGCATCAGAAAGAGGCCTTGGTCCATTCGAGAACAAATGAAGAAATTCACTGTACGAAACAAAAAGAATGGTGTTGGAAAATGACGATGAATTGGATGAAGATAGATAATAACTTACCCCATGTACGGGTCCAGCTCATCAAGGTTGGTAAGCACGTATAGCATGATCTTTTGTCACTCTTCATAGTTCAACTGCTTAACTGTGGATCCACTTGCCGTGCCGAGTTGGCCTCGAAAAAGGCTAAGACTCGATTCATTTTCTCCAGCATTGTAACGAGGGGGTGGATTATGCACGCTAGGAAGGTTCTCGGAGTAGTATTCTTCAGTGAAGTTGGACACCTCCTCCAGAATGGATGCCTCTGCAATGGAAGCCTCAATTTTGGCTTTGTTTCTACATTTCTTGCGAAGAGTCTTCATATTTCTCTCGACTGGAAAGCACCAACGCCATTGCACAGGCCCTCCCATTCGAACCTCATTTGGGAGGTGTACGATCAAATGAAGCATTGGAGTGAAGAAGCCTGGTGGAAAGATTTTCTCCAGCTTACAGAGCAACACAGGTGCAGCTTTCTCCAAGTCATCAATGATGGAGCGAGATATCTCCTTGGCACATAGCTGGCGGAAGAAATAGCTCAACTCTGCTAGGACAACCCACATAGGCTCAGGAACATAGCCTCGAACCATCACCGGAAGAAGCCGTTCGATCCATACGTGGAAGTCATGACTCTTCATCCCTAGGACTCGTAGAGTAGATAAGTTGACTCCTCTCGTTAGATTCGCTGCATATCCATCAGGGAATGTCAATGTCTGGATCCACTGAAGTATTTCTTTCCTTTGTGGCCTGCCCAAGACAAAATCGACCTTGGGCCGTGTCCATCTCCTGCCGGGCTGAGGAGGCAGCATCTCTTGCTTTGGTCTATCGCACAACAGTGCCAGGTCTAGTCTAGCCTTAGGGTTGTCCTTGGACTTTTCAGTGTCCATGAGTGTTCCCCAAAGCGACTCAGCGATGTTCTTTTCAGTGTGCATTACATCAATGTTATGTGGCAGAAGAAGATCGTCATAATAAGGGAGTCTTTCCAAGCCTGACTTATGAGTCCACATATGCTCCTGACCATACCCCGCAAAACGACCGTCTGTTTCGTTGAACTGGAGAGCATCTATCTGAGCATGAACCTCGGCACCGGTCAGCATCCGAGGTGGAGGATCTCTCACCACGACACCTTTGGTAAAGTTCTTGGTGTCCCGTCTAAAAGGATGGTCAAGAGGCAGGAATTGTCGATGTTGGTCGAACACCGAATACTTGCCACCCTTCTTCAACCAGATAAATCTCGTAGCTGTCTTACAAACGGGGCATGAGAACTTGCCATGGACACATCAGGCACAGAATATCCCATATGCCAGGTAGTCATGCAGTGAGTACTGGTACCAGATGTGCATTGTGAAGTTAGACCTTGAAGCTCGGTCGTATGTCAATACCCCTTCATTCCAAGCAGTTTCCAATTCATCAATCAGAGGCTCCATGTACACACCCATGTTATTCCCCGGGTGTCCAGGAATTATCAACGACAAGAAGACAGTATGACGTTGAAATAGGACGTCGGGGGGGAGATTGAGGGGGATAACGAAGATGGGCCAACAGGTGTACGGGACAGCCATGAGTCCATAGGGATTGAAACCGTC
Source organism: Coix lacryma-jobi var. lacryma-jobi (assembly GCA_009763385.1). Lineage (NCBI taxonomy): Eukaryota > Viridiplantae > Streptophyta > Magnoliopsida > Poales > Poaceae > Coix > Coix lacryma-jobi. The sequence continues at coordinate 151,285,947 of CM019825.1, forward strand.
CGTTGCAAACGCAACACGAACATTACGAGCCTCTCTAGCTTTGTCATGATGGATGCCATCGAAATGGGCCCATGCTTCACCATCGGCGGGATGTACCAACTTCTCAGGATTGTATCGGGTACCCTGTTTGTGCCATGTCATCTGTTTCGCGGATTCCTCGGTCATGTAGAGACGTTGGATCCTCGGTGTGAACGGCAGGTAACGCAGGACTTTCATGGGGATAGAAAGCTGCCTCTTTGGGCCTTCACCATCGTCTACCTCCATGTATCTCGACGCTTTACACTTCGGACAGTAACCTGCATCCGTGAGATCTTTCCTGAAGAGGACGCACCCATTTGGACAAGCATGTATCTGCTCATACGACATCTTCAGGGCACGAAGCAGTTTCTGTGACTCGTACAGGCTCTTTGGCAATATGTGGCCGTCCGGAAGCATGCTACCAAATAGGGCCAACATACCATCGAACGCATCTCGACTCAAGTTGAACTGGGACTTGAACCCCATCACACGGCCAATGGCATCCAGTTGAGAAACCGTTGTCCGCTCGTGAAGGGGTTTCTGTGCCGAAGACATCATCTCGTAAAACGCCTTTGCGTTCTTCTCCATCTCCTCCTCCGTACGTCCTTCAGCGTACTGTGCTTCTTGGAAGTCATCTAACATGTCTGCTACCCCCGCATCAGCATCAAAGTCCTCCAGACGTGGTCGCACTGCCTCCGCTCTCAAACGATGTGCTTCACCATGGTAGATCCACCGGGTGTAGTCCGGCGTGAATCCATTGTTCACAAGATGTTTAGCCATGTTCTCCTTGTCTTGCCTTCTCCGGTTCCCACATCTGCTGCATGGGCACAACACTTTGATCTCTCCTCGCCGAGCCGCGCCAAATGCATTGTTCACGAAAGCATCTGTCTTGCGCAACCATTCATCGGTGAAATCACTTCTGCTTCTACGGCCCGAGTACATCCACTGACGGTCATCCATCCTACTGTCATGCATCCGAGTACTTACATATCTACCTCCGAGTACTTCCATCCTACTATCATCTAATAGGTGAGGATAGGTCCTAATCCCACCCGCGGATACGTACATGAGGCCAGTTCCCATTGTCTGCCCCGAGCCGAGACAGAATTTCGGCAGCACCTCCCTGATGTTCTCAAGATACACGTCCCTATAGGGAGAGTGTGTATCCGGAGAACAACAGGGAGGTGATGCTGAAACTCCATCTCGAATCGGGGCAGACCATGGGAACTAGCCTCATCGACGCATCTGCGGGCTGTCCAAGTAACGTGGACAATCCGAAACAGATACGGTTATCGATATGCAGAGACCTGCATACCTCCAGCCGTATCTCTTTCGGACGAGAGACACCTAACTGGGTTCAATGACCTAAGACCCTTTTCTGGGAAGAGACGTTCTTTATACCTAGGGTGCCGGTGGAGTCAGGCTAGCGGCACAGTGGTGAGTCGGTGCAGTGGCGAGGTGAAGCGGTGCAGGCAGACCCGCGACGACGACGAAGACGATCGAGGTCGCCGAGGATCTCCGGCTTGGCCCCGACAGGTCCTCCTCCTACAGAAAAGACAAAAAAGATAGTATCAATTAGAAATTTCGGCAGAACCTCCCCTGCACGGTGAGGTTTCATAACCTGCAAGAAAAGACGGCACGATGGCCGACATCCACATATATGTCAAGGCACGATGGCCGACATCAACATATATGTCCAGGCACGATGGCCGACATCAACATACATTAACAAGCATACCACTACTACTAACAACTACTATACTTACTACTACTACTTATCACAACTAGTTGCAGAGGTACAAGGACGACGGGGCGATCGAGGACGACTTACAAGTGACGACGCGCGCCGATCGACGACGACGGTCCATGATGGGGCAGGGGGCGCGTGGCCGAATAGGTGGCGCAGGGCTCCTCCTCCTCCTCTTCCTCTCCTCCTCCTCCTCCTCCTCCTCCTCTCTTCTTCCTCTCCTCCTCCTCCTCCTCCTTCTCTCTTCTTCCTCTCCTCCTCTTCCTCCTCCTCCTCTTCCTTCTCTCCTCCTCCTCTCCACCTCTCCAACCAGGCCTGCAGGGGGCAGGGGCGGCGGCACGGCGCGGGTCGCGGGCGGCCGCGCGGGGGGGGGGGGGGGGGCGGCGGGGGCGGCGGCGGCGGGCGGGGGCGGCCGCGCGGCGCTGGGCGGCGGCGGCGGCGCGGCGCGGGGCGGGGCGGAGGCGGCGCGGGGCGGGCGGGCGGGTGTGTGTGTGATGTGTGTGCGCGCGGCCCTTTTTTTATTTCACTGATCCGCTACTTTGCCGAGAGCCAGATCGGGCGGCTCTCGGCAAAGAGGAACCTATGCCGAGAGCCGGCTGATCCAGTTCTCGGCAAAGATTTTGTTTTTTTTTTTTGCATAACCTACGCGGAGAGCCCTGGCCCTGGCTCTCGGCATAGGTGCTCTTTGCCGAGGGTTTTAGGAAGCCCTCGGCAAAGCATTTTATTTTTTTTTGTTTTTTGTGCTCCCAATTTTTTCTGTGGCCTTGCTACAGTACTAGAAGCCAAGATTTGAAATTTGAAGTGTTTTCCATAAATCTTGCTATATTTCGCGCATTTTCTTTAATTTGATGATTTTTCCCGCGGGACGCACGTTTGAACTGCAGGTGCATGAAATAATGAAACTCAGCGATTCGAAAAATAGTATTAATTCTTTAGAGGGTATTTCAACACCGTATCCAGGGACAGGCGCGGAGACTCGACCGTCTCGTGCACGAGAAACGGCGACCAAGTTGTGTGATATTGCATTTAAAATTATTAAAAATACAAACGAAGTCAGAAAATCATGAAAATAGATGAGTGACCTTGGCATCACATGTAGAGGCTATGAAAAAAATTTGGAAATGTTTGGAGGAAGTGGTGGCGCAAGATGGTTGAAACCCTGAGATCTCACTCCTCGCATCACATGTGATGATATGCGGAGATCTCAGGGTTTCAACCATCTTGCGCCACCACTTCCTCCAAACATTTCCAAATTTTTTTGTAGCCTCTACATGCGATGCCAAGGTCACTCGTCTGTTTTCATGATTTTCTGACTTCGTTTGTATTTTTAATAATTTTAAATGCAATATCACGCAACTTGGTCGCCGTTTCTCGTGCACGAGACGGTCGAGTCTCCGCGCCTGTCCCTGGATACGGTGTCGAAATACCCTCTAAAGAATTAATACCATTTTTCAAATCGCTGAGTTTTATTATTTCATGCACCTGCAGTTCAAACGTGCGTCCCGCGGGAAAAATCATCAAATTAAAGAAAATGCGTGAAATATAGCAAGATTTATGGAAAACACTTCAAATTTCAAATCTTGGCTTCTAGTACTGTAGCAAGGCCACAGAAAAAATTGGGAGCAAAAATAAAAAAAAAATAAAATGCTTTGCTGAGGGCTTCCTAAAACCCTTAGCAAAGAGCACCTATGCCGAGAGCGAGGGCCAGGGCTCTCGGCGTAGGGTTTATCCAAAAAAAATTTCAGTCCTTTGCCGAGAGCCTAACATAGGGCTCTCGGCAAAGGTAACGGCGCAGGACGAGCCGTTTGCGAACGACCCGTTCGCCGAGGTGCCGTCTACGCCGAGGGTTTAGCCCTCGGCATAGGGTATCTTTGCCGAGAGTCGGACTTCGCCGAGAGTCTGGCCCTCGGCGTACAATTCTTCGCCGAGATCCGTACAGTGCCGAGGGCTGACTCTCGGCAAAGACCGCTTTGCCGAGTGCCCGTGTTTTAGCCCTCGGCAAAACGGCGGGCACTCGGCATAGAGCCCGTCTCCGGTAGTGTTGTGCTGTGGTCCTATTTCTACTGGCCCAGCACAGGCGGTTCAGAAAAACGTCTGTATAAATGGGTCTACAACCGCCTGTGCAGTATGGTTCTGTACTAGTGTACCCATAATAAAAAAAAATACAACAAAGCAGAATTGAGAGATCAACCAATCACACCGAACATCACTGCCTCAACACAACTGAAATATACAACTGCTATCACTCGACATAAACCATACTACAACAACAGCACCCGCTTGCACACTCAGGGCCCTTTCGAACACATGAATTTCATAGAAATTATATAGGATTTTCACATGAATCAGTTGACTGTTCATAGCAAAAAACGCAGGAATGGGAAAATTTCCCGTGTTCCAAAGGGCGCCTCATGCTGATCGACACACAACACAATCATCGCACTAGCTTATATGCCACCACATTGATCCAGCCACTGTGAGGAAGATGAAGGTCATATATATATATATATATATATATATATATATATATATATATATATATATCAGTTCCGCATGCAGCGCTTCTTGATGATGTCGGTATATATATTGTAGCTGCCATAGTTCGCTACAAGCCGATACATGAGCCTTGTAATATAACATTTCTCAGCAACCTAGTCGATCGCATCATCCAAGATAATCCTTAAATCGCTCTATGCACATTAAATCACTTGATTACCCAGTTTTCTCCGCACAAGAAATTAAATTTGTTGGAGAGGCCGCTCCGAACAGATGGGGATTAGGGTTCTGATTCAACTGACAGAGCCCCCTCTTGCTTCCATTGCCCTCTATTATACATGTAACATCTATTGGGCCTCTTCGGGGGGAAGTTGACCCATATATCATATGGGCTTCCCCCCAACAGTAGCCCCTCAACTACTAGATCATAGCTGGCTCTACATGACCTAGTAGTTGCTCATACACGAAGAGGCTGTTAACACCAGATTTTCGCACGCATGAAGATATGACAGGTGGGCCCAGCCGGCAGAGAAGAAAGAATTCGGCAAGTAATCAGACGGCTATTTGGTCCTCAGGATTTCGATAGATGTATGTGCGGTCGGCTATCTTGCAGAGAGGTAGTTCCATTCGGGAGATGGATGTTGCAGACGAAGCCGACTTGCATGGGAAGGCATATGGCGATGAAAGATACCGAGAATATTAGAAATAGATTTCATATCTTTCCATATTTTATCATTGTAAATCGTAATCGTTTAGGACTCGTATTTCATCCAGGGTATAAATATAAGCCCTCGACCATTGTAAAAATTGTTCACAACCATATCAATACAAACCGGCCCCGTGCCATCTTCGAGTCCCTAAGTCGTGTCGTCGAGTCCTTCGAGAGGAACCATCGATCCGTCGACCTCCGTAAGTACCGGCAACCTTGTTATCATGTCTAGTATCATGCGGTGGATTTAGATATGATGCAAGTAGTCTCGTATGTTAAGCTTAGTATCGTGCGGCGGATTTAAGCTTATGACGGGAAGTTTTTGCTTATGCCTTGTATCGTGCGGCGGATTAAGACATGAGTAAAAATAGTTATCGGCTCTATTAGATTTGGCAGATCTAGTAGATTCATTAAGTTATCATGTGTTATGTGTTTTATTTATTTAATTCCTGTAACACTCTTTTGCCCAATCTAGATTGATCTCTATTCGGCCTTGTTTCACAAGTTTGCTTGTGCTTTGCTAATCATAATATCATGATGGCCGGATCAGCTTTCAATCTAGGTTGTTACATGTTGTGGGTTCATATATGTCAATCATGTTTATGCTTCGATAGAACTGGGTGTCGTGCGGCAGATGCAGGTTTTAGATTAGTCCGATCATGCTTGCTTGTATGTTCCTTCTTCATGGACCCCAACTCGGTTAGTTTGCCGATTTTGGTTATGCTTACACGAGTAATGAGCTCTTATAGATCTGTACAGATATATGCATGCTTTTAGCTTGTTATAATTAGATTGTATCATGCGGTGGATTGATCTAATTATAAGAAGTGGTATAGACTTATAGCAAGTGGTATCATGCGGTGGATTAGCTTCGCTTAAGTTTATGCTTGACGGGTTTATGAAGACTAAATGTGCGGCAGATTAGTTGGATTGGCCTATGCATGTGTTATTTAATAGATCTATTCTTGCAAGTTGCCTGTTTATAATATCTTTGATTCGTTCAAGCATGTCTTCCTTTTGCATTCGGCAGTTAATATGCTTCACATACTCTGTTCTCGTACTTGCCGAATGGCTTTGTAAACTTGCTCTGACAGACAGCTTCTATAGCTGTGTGCCGTCGTGGTTGGCTTCCAAAGCCGTACATATGGAACTGTCTGGTTTTACCCAGCATGTTCCAGAGGTATTCTCATGCTTTATCCCTTGTTAGTTTTCAGGTCAAACCGACTGGCACGTCTCCGGATTCACCATACTCCGGGCACCCGATTGAAGCTAGCCTCGTTCGGCTTGCTGTGTGCCTTGGCGCAAGGTGTCACTTTTTGCGTCAACACACTTTTTGGCACGCCTGGTGGGACCACTTCGTTTCAAGATGCCTGGGATCAGCGATGATCAAGTTCTAGATGTGATCATGGATGACTTGCCGCTAGAGTCAAAAAGCTTAGTACAACAGGCCTGTGATGAATTCTAGCGCAAGTGCCTGACGTCTTTCTCCAAGAACAAGAGCGGCAGGGTCTTCCAGAAGCAGGAGTTCCCAAAGATTCTTCCTCACCATCAACCTGTTATCCCCAATGAAGAAGAAGCTATTCGGAAGATGACTGAAATAATGCATAAGGTTGTATCAGAAGCCGTAACCAATCATGAGTCGGCTTTCCGGAACACTTTTCGTGCTATCATGGTCAATGCTTTCAGTCCAGCCGTGGATAAATGCTTTGAAGAAACTGTTGGTCCGATGCAGGGACCGTTGTTGTTCCCAGTACCTCAACGTCAAAGGATCGCAGGAGAGGGCGGAGCTGGCCCAAGCACAGGTGGGATGGGTCCTCATGAGACGCAGCAACCTCCTCAGACATATGGCCAGCTCGCATTCAGCACGACAGGGAATGTCCTGCAATCTGCTTCTAAAGTGTCTCCTGCAGCGAACAGGATATAGAAGAATATGTTTGGAGATAGATATCATGAGTTCACCGATTATAGCTCAATCAATGCTCTCCCAAATCCAGGTTATAAGAGTTCGGCGGGGCTACATCCTGGGGGGCAGGCACAAGCAGCCCCTGATCCGAATGTTGACCTCATCATGCATAAGATGGCTGATATGATGCAAAATCAATTCGGCCTGAAACCTAAGAATCAAACTTACACATACAAGTCCCCTTATCCAGAGTGGTACAATCGGGTTGCTCTCCCTCCAAGGGTGAGCCTCCTACTGATTTCACCAAGTTTTCAGGCCAGGATGACACCAGTACTATAGAGCACATCGGCCGCTACTTGATGCAACTCGGAGAAGCATCTACAGATGAGGCTTGGAGGGTTCGGTATTTCCCGTTATCATTAACAGGACCAGCCTTCTCGTGGTTTTCTTCTCTGCCAGCAAATTCTATCAATACATGGGCAGAGCTAGAGCAGAAATTCCACTCGTATTTCTTTACGGGTACCAGCGAGAAAAAGTTGGTCGATCTCATGAGCTTAAGGATGAAATCTGGCGAGACGCCGCAAGAGTATCTACGCCGATTCAGGGAGACCAAGAATCTTTGCTATTCTCTGAATTTGCCGGATGATCAACTGCCGGAAATAGCCATAGCCGGCATGTTGCCGAGTATCAAAGAGAGGCTATTCGGCATGGAGTTTGATGACCTCGGGCAGTTATCACAAAGGTTGGCAACGATGAGTAATCAAGCCCAGGGATTCAAGAGGAATAATCAGTTCCAGAAGGGTGATGCGGCTGCCAAGATGTATCAGGCTTTCCTAGAGGAAGCAACTGAGTACAATGATGAAGATGAAATAGCTGCAGTCGAGATAGTTTGGGATAAAGAACCGACTCAAGTCAACCAGCGATGGCTGAGGCAGCAGAAAGGCACTTATGATTTTGATGTTTCCAAGTCAGATAAATTATTTGAATACTTGTTGAAGGAAGGACGCATCAAGTTGCTAGAAGGTCATCCTATGCTGCATCCTGAAGGGGTCAAGGACAAGAAATATTGTGGTTTTCACAATACTAGATCCCACTCCATAAACGATTGTCGAGTGTTCAGAGTGCGGATCCAGAAAGCTATCCAGGACGAGCATCTGAGGTTTGATGGAAAGATGAAAATTGATGGTAGCCCTTTTGGACAGAACACCTTGTCCTTCTTTGTTAATATGATCAACGCAGCTGATCCCAAGGATAAGAGTAAAATGAAAGTGTTAACCTCTGATAGAGCGAGGGAAGCTGGTGCCGTTGACCCTAATCGGCAGATTACCAAGAGAGAGCTTCAGCAGAGGGTTCGGTTCCAAAATAGCCGAACTGATACGGGTGAAACTTCCAGACCCAGGGTCACGACACGCATCTTGTTGAATAAATGGCGTCGGGAGCAGGAACGGTACCAGAAGCAGAGACTTTATGTGACACCAGATTTTCGCACGCACGAGAGAATGTCAAGGGGGCCCAATCAGCAGTAAGAGGAGCATTCGGTAAACGACTGAGCGGTCGGCTAATCTTCGAGTTTTCGGCAAACGCCTGTGCAGTTGGTTGTTTTGCGAAAAACAGTGACTCCATTCGAGAAGTAAAGATGGCTTGCACGAGAAAATGCGTGACGATGGAGGATGCTGAGAAGAATAGGGATAGTATTTGTATCTTTCCAAAATTCATTGTATAAGTCGTGATCGTTTGGGACTCGCGTTTCGTCTAGGGTATAAATATAAGCCCTCGACCATTGTAAAAAGGGTTCACAACCATATCAATACAAACCGGCCCCGTGCCATCTTCGAGTCCCTAAGTCATGTCGTCGAGTTCTTCGAGAGGAAACATCGATCCGTCGACCTCCGTAAGTACCGGCAACCTTGTTATCATGTCTAGTATCATGTGGTGGATTTAGATATGATGCAAGTAGTCTCGTATGTTAAGCTTAGTATCGTGCGGCGGATTTAAGCTTATGACGGGAAGTTTTTGCTTATGCCTTGTATCGTGCGGCAGATTAAGACATGAGTAAAAATAGTTATCGGCTCTATTAGATTTGGCAGATCTAGTAGATTCATTAAGTTATCATGTGTTATGTGTTTTATTTATTTAATTCCTGTAACACTCTTTTGCCCAATCTAGATTGATCTCTATTCGGCCTTGTTTCACAAGTTTGCTTGTGCTCTGCTAATTATAAGATCATGATGGCCGGATCAGCTTGCAATCTAGGTTGTTACATGTTGTGGGTTCATACATGTCAATTATGTTTATGCTTTGATAGAATTGGGTGTCGTGCGGCAGATGCAGGTTTTAGATTAGTTTGATCATGTTTTGCTTGTATGTTCCTTCCTCATGGACCCCAACTCGGCTAGTTTGCCGATTTTAGTTATGCTTACATGAGTAACGAACTTTTATAGATCTATTCAAGTATATGCATGCTTTTAGCTTGTTATAATTAGATTGTATCATGCGGTGGATTAATCTGATTATAAGAAGTGGTATAGACTTATAGCAAGTGGTATCATGCGGTGGATTAGCTTCGCTTAAGTTTATGCTTGATGGGTTTATGAAGACTAAACGTACGGCAGATTAGTTGGATTAGCCTATGCATGTGTTATTTGAATAGATCTATTCTTGCAAGTTGCCTGTTTATAATATCTTTGATTCGTTCAAGCATGTCTTCCTTTTGCATTCGGCAGTTAATATGCTTCACATACTCTGTTCTCATACTTGCCGAATGGCTTTGTAAACATGCTCTGACAGACAGCTTCTATAGTTGTGTGCCATCGTGGTTGGCTTCCAAAGCCGTACATATGGAACTGTCTGGTTTTACCCAGCATGTTCCAGAGGTATTCTCACGCTTTATCCCTTGTTGGTTTTCAGGTCAAACCGACTGGCACGTCACCGGATTCAGCACACTCCGGGCACCCGATTGAAGCTAGCCTCATTCGGCTTGCTGTGTGTCCTAGCGCAAGGTGTCACTTTTTGCGTCAACACACTTTTTGGCACGCCCAGTGGGACCACTTCGTTTCAAGAATGCCTGAAACTGAGAATAACCCAATTGATGGAAACGAAGGAAAATTGGGACAAGGCTTCATGTCGGCTGATAAATTAGAAGAAGTAAATATTAGTAACAGAATTGAAGCGAGGCCGATATATATCAGTGCAAATTTGGATCTGGAATATAGACTGGAATTGATAAATCTTTTAAAGGAGTTCAAGGATTGTTTTGCATGGGATTACACAGAGATGCCTAGGTTAGATCGCTCTATTGTTGAGCATCGACTACCGATCAAACCTGGGTATCGTCCTTACAAACAACCTCCTCGGAAGATTTTCAAGGAAGAATTACTAGCCGATGTAAAGAAAGAGGTCGAGAGATTATTGAAAGCAAATTTCATTCGGCCGTGTAGATATGCAGATTGGATCTCAAACATAGTTCCGGTGTACAAGAAGAATGGAAAGATGAGGGTCTGCATTGATTTTAGGGATCTCAATAAAGCTACTCCAATGGATAGTTACCCGATGCCGGTTGCTGAATTGCTTATTGATGCAGCGGCTAGTTACGAAGTCATCAGCTTTATGGACGGTAACGCTGGATACAACCAGATCTTTATGGCAATAGAAGATGTTTCAAAAACAGCTTTTAGATGCCCTTGTCACATCGGCCTATTTGAATGGGTTGTTATGACATTCGGGATGAAAAATGCCGATGCAACTTATCAACGAGCCATGAATTACATTTTTCATGAACTAATCGGCAAGATCGTGGAAATTTATATTGATGATGTAGTTGTGAAGTCCAGAGATCATGAAGGGCATTTGGCTGATTTAAGGAAAACTTTGGAGTGCACAAGAAAGCATGGTTTGAGAATGAATCCAAACAAATGTGCTTTTGGAGTTTCGGCAGGAGAATTTTTAGGTTTTCTGATCCATAAAGGAGGAATTTGTGACACCCCAATTTTAAGAACAAAATTGGAGCACAATATATGTATGCCAGGATCAATTTTCATACATATATCCACATCATAGTAAATATCAAAACAATGCTTTATTAATAATATCGAACTTTATTACAAAAATGACCCTCGGGTCCAAAAGAAAAGTACAGACTCTCAACAGACTTTGATGAAGACTCGCGGAAACTGGACGCCACTCCACAGGAAGGTCGACCGGGGGCTACGCCATCCTAGTACAGGTCGTCTGGGTCGTATCCACCGTCTTCTGGGTACTCCTGCTCCGTGTCGTAGACTCCAGCGTCTGGGTGGGGTAGCAGGGGTTCAAAGAGGAAGGGTGAGTACATCGAAATGTACTCCGCAAGTGTAGGAAATATATGCTTATGAGGCTATTAACAAAGGTAGGCTGACTCTGTTTGACTCAAGCGCCTAAAGCAACACATCCTATTAAATCCTATATCCTATGCACCTATTGACTAGGTTATAACCACAGTCTCCATCTGTAACAGTAACCACACTCGGAGTCGCACCGAGCAAACCACACTCGGAGTCACACCGAGCAACCAACACTTGGAGTCCACCAAGCAACCACACTTGGAGTCACACCAAGCGAACCCACACCTGAAGTCCATCAGGCAAACCACACCTGAAGTCGATCAAATGACCCGAACTAGGTCGTTACAAGGAGTCCTATGTGTATTAGTTCCATACGTCACGACATAGAAAGCTACCTTCCGTAATAACACCAGGTCTGCGCCCGAGCCTGGGAATCACTCCCGTACCAAGCAGTAACCCGCGTAGAAGAAGCCTCTGTACCCATGTCATATGAGACTAATAACCACATAAGGCTTCTCTAACGAACTAGAACAAAACCACCAGCTAATCTCGAAGAAGTCCAAGCCCGCTCGTGACCGTGAGCACGGCTGATATATCAGTTTTAATACTCTGCAGAGTTCGCACATCTTTACCCATGAGTCATGCGTTCCCCATCACGCTAAACACTGCCAAGGTGCACAGCGGGGTCGCACTACAAGACCTTTACAAAGCCTCCTCCAAGTCCGTTCTACACGTTCACTAAGGTTTCACCGCTAACACTGGATATACACACCACTGCAGAAGCCCCCTCTTGTGCCACAAATCCGACCCCGTGTAAACCCTCAACTTGGAGGAAACTAATTACTTAGCCAGTCCCAGAGCCATATAGGCCTCATGGTTTGCGCTGTTTTGCCGGGTTACATGCTCCAAGAACCGGGTCCTAGGGATCCAGGCAGGATAAATCTAGCACAAGCCCAGAATCAAAAACCAAAACCAGCTGCCGAGTCCACGGCACAAAACCACCAATACGGTCCATCCTGCCGGATTTACCTACTCACCATACTACTCATTACCAATCCATGTTCCATAGATCATTAATCAGAATTAATATTTTAAACCATCATCTCATCCCAAGACAGCAGGGCTAAGCATGACTTCTACCCAAACCATCCCAAACCAGGTGACAAGAATAATATAAACAAGTTCTAGTAAACCTTAACATGGGATTCAATTTAAGACTGCATGCATCTACTGGATCTAACTACTCTAACTCAAAATAAAATAAATACAGGAGCAAGATGTTCAAGGACACTTGTCTTCGGGCTGGGTCGAATTGACGAAGGCACAGGCTGGATCCTGGGGTTCCACGTATCTTGCACTCGCTGGATCAATCATCATCACATGGCCCAAATAAAGCATAGTAAATAACAGTACATCAAACATTATTAAAACGTACTAAAAAGGTTATTAACGTGTATGGCTTATTTCTACGACCGCGTGAGCACAAAAACCGCTAAAAACCGAGGTACAGTTAAAAAGATATGACTTTTGAAGTTTTAGGGGTTTAAATTAAAATTGACATTTTCAATAAAATTATTTAGAAAAAAAAAGGTTTATGAAATGGATAGATGAACCATGAGACGGATTTCAGAGAGACCATGTGTTGTAATGCTATAAGTATATTTATGGAACTATTAGATGAATATTTTAGATGAAAAAGGAATGTGACATTAGAATGATGTGGTGTTGGCGTCACGATACCATACGTGATTTCATTTATAAGCTTGTGCTAGTATTCAAGTAGTACATACATGCGCTGATGGAGAACATTGAATATTTAAACGAGGAACGAGTGCTGCGGGATCATGACTGAAGTGTGGAACGAGCATGCAGATGGGAGAGTAGATCAAGTCCACGGCCATGGACCAGAGATGGGTTTGTGTGAATGGTCCACCAAGGACCAAGGCTACGATCAACGGTATGCATCTTGTATTTTCATTGTATTATTGGATTTGTTCTTCTAAAGAAAAATGGCCGTATTGCACAACCATGATGTCAGATGAGGTCATCAAGCTAACAGACCAAGAAGGCGGAGTTAGTAAACAATGCATGATCACTGCTGCTTGCTGCTTGCTGTGCGGAGCTCCAGCACGTATGCGATCAGATTGGGGTGTGGTGGCGCGCGGTGGTCAGGGCGTCCCGGCTTCGGCGGTGCCACCGTGGGTGCGGCGGATACTCGCCGGCATGCGGTGGTATTCGAGCCTCAAGGCCCGATTGGCCAAATGGAGACACCAGATCGAGTGTGGAGCTCGGTGTCGCTGACTCGACCCTGGTGAACGAGGAGGATGGCTGTGGCCGAAGCCAGGGAAGGACATGACGGCGCCCTTGTCAGTCGGTCGGTGGTGCTCGGAGTCGAGTCCAGGGAGCGGTGGGGACGGCGCAGAAAAACAGGAACTAGAGCGGAGCCTACCGCGAGCTCGCCGGAGGGGTTCTCAGCGCTGGATGTGACTCCGAGAAAGAGAGCGTCGCGGAGGGCAGCGGCTGTGTTATGCGGTGCAGCGGAGCGCCATAGCGGACGCACAGAGAGCTCGACGGCGCAGTTTGGCAACGGCCTAGTGATCAAGGGAAAACAACGCAGAAGGGAGTAGGAGGGAGAAGGTCTCACCGCGGGCTCGACGAAAGGTTCCTCGGTGATGGAGGCGGTTCGGCCGACAGAGGGGTAATGACGGCGGAGGCGGGGACCAACGACTCGGGGCAACGGTGAGGGCGACGAAGTTGCGACGCCGCCACGAACCGAGATGCAGGTTAGACTTCCAGGGTCGTTACAAACCCAAGGAAGAGGACGAGGAGACGAGGGGCACGGCGGAGCTCGACTTAGCGCTCTGTGATGGCGGCGGCGATTCGGTGAACAACCAGGTGCGAGGACGGGGGTTGCTTAGCGCAGAGCGGTGCTCGGGATCCTTCTTGTAGGGCGAGGAGGGAGGATGGGTGGCAGCTGGTGGGTTTGTAGATCGATCGAGGGGGAGCGGAGAGGTGAGCGCGTGCTGTGGTCGCGCGCAGGGCGGGGAGGGTTGTTTGGGGACGACGACTGACGGTGGGGCCTATATGTCGATGGCAGAGGAAGAATGGGAAGGATTGTGCGGTGCTCAGGCCGGCTTGCGAGCGTGGGCCGAGACGAGCGAGTGAGAGGGGGGGAGTGGGCTCGAAGGGGGAAGCGGGCCGACGCCAGGGAAAAGGAAGGAGAGGCTTCAGTTGGGGCAATGGGAGGAGAGATGGGCCGGTGCTGGTGTGGACCGAGACCAGGAGAGAAAAGGGGAGGAGTTGTGAGGCCCTTTGCCTTTTCCTTTCTTTTTTTTTGTTTTACAATCTTTTGCAAATCATTTTAAAATCAAAATAAAATTAGTTTGAAATAAAAACAAGTTTGAAAATTTTAGAAATATTTTCCCTAGATTTTCAAAATAAAAAATTGAGTTTGAATTTGTAAAATTTTATAAACTTTTGCTTTATTTTCTAAATAGAATAAATCTGATACGTCCTAATCGGTTTTAATAAATTCTTTTTCACCCAATAAAATTATGCAACGGTATGAATGCAACAAACATATGGTTAGAATTTTTCCTCCATCTAGCATTTTGACCAATTCTTTAATTAAATTCTATTTAATTTTAATTAATTAAACACCGGGGTGTTACAGAATTGAAGTAGGAAAGAAAAGCATGGAGGCAATAGACCAAGTTGTCCCTCCAACCAACCTCACAGAGTTGCAATCATTGCTTGGCAAGATTAATTTTGTAAGGACATTCATATCTGGCTTATCCGAGAGAGTTTTGCCTTTTTCTCCATTGCTAAAGCTTAAGAAAGATCAAAAGTTCATATGGGGTGATGTGCAACAGAAAGCTTTTGATGAAATTAAAGAATATATGAAAGTACCACCAGTATTAATACCTCCTCAATTTGGTAAGCCTTTCAAGTTGTATGTGGCAGCTGATGGGCTGACAATAGGATCGGCTCTTATGCAAGAGTTTGAAGGGAAAGAAAGAGTAATAGCCTACCTTAGCCGAAAACTGTTAGATCCAGAAACGAGATATTCAGCCACGGAGAAACTTTGTTTGTGTGTGTATTACTCATGCACCAAGTTTCGGCATTACTTGTTGGATGCCGAATGCATAATAATTTCTGAATTTGACGTAATAAAACATATGATGTCAATGCCTATTCTAAACGGTAGAATCGGCAAGTGGATTTTAGCATTGTCAGAATTTGATCTGAGATACGAGTCGGCAAAGGCAGTGAAAGGCCAAGTTATTGCCGATTTTGTTACTCATCATCGTGATCCTTCTGCTGGCATAGTGAATATTGCACCTTGGACATTGTTTTTTGATGGCTCATCTTGCAGCAAGGGTGGTGGTGTTGGTATTTTCTTGATTTCTCCACGAGGATCAACTTTCAAGTATGCTATCCTCATTGGGTCTTATGTTACCAACAACCAAGCAGAATATGAAGCTTTGCTCAGAGGACTTCGGCTTCTCGTGGAAATAAAAGCTATGGCTGTCGAAATCTTTGGGGATTCTGAGTTAGTCATCAACCAGTTGATTGGTCAATATGAATGTAAAAGTGACATATTGAGAGAGTATTATGAAGAATGTCAAGAGCTCTTGAAATGTTTCCGGATAGCGACTTTACATCATATCCCGAGGGGGCATAACGAAGAAGCAAATAAATTGGCCCAAGTTGCTTCAGGATATCGGGAGGATCAAGAAGTTCTTGCTTTGGATGGAGGTCATATGGTTGATGATTGGAGGAAAGAAATTACCAAATACTTAAAAAACCCATCACTGAAGGTTTCTCGAAAGATCAGATATAAAGCTATCAAGTTTACACTTCTTGACGGTCAGTTGTACTATAGATCCATAGATGGGGTGCTCCTGAAGTGTTTAAGCCAAGAAGAAGCCAAGAAGCTGATGTATGAGGTACATGAAGGGTTATGTGGTGCACATCAATTGGCTTACCGAATGAAATGGATAATGAGAAGGACCGGTTATTTTTGGCCGACTATGCTCGAGGATTGTTTTGAATATTATAAGGGGTGTCAAGATTGTCAAAGATTCGGAAATGTTCAGAGAGTTCCAGCATCGGCCATGAATCCAATTATCAAGCCGTGGTCATTTAGAGGATGGGCTATAGATTTGATTGGTCAAATTCATCCTCCTTCCAGTAAAGGACACAAATTCATACTATTGGCTACATACTACTTTACTAAATGGGTTGAGGCTGTGCCTTTGAAGAATGTTACATCAGAGAACATGATCAATTTTGTCAAAGAGCATATAATTCACAGATTCGGGATTCCTCAAACTATAACTACGGATCAAGGGACCCAGTTTACATCATCCGAATTTTGTGATTTTGCTGAAGAAATGGGGATCAAGCTATGTAATTCTTCTCCTTATTACGTGCAAGCCAATGGTCAAGCCGAAGCATCAAATAAGATTATGATTAAGATTATCCAGAAGAAGATTGATGAGAAACCGAAAAAATGGCATTCGGTTTTAAGTGATGCATTATGGGCTTACTGAATGGCATGTCATGGATCTACTCAAGTATCTCCCTACGAGTTGGTTTATGGACATTGTGCTGTGTTACCCTGGGAGTTACAGTTGAGTTCAAGGTGAGTTATGTTGCAGAATGAGTTGAGAAAAGAAGATTATGAGAGTTTAGTGATGAACGAACTAGAAGATCTGCACCTGGTTCGTCTTAAGGCATTGGAAAGTATAGAGAAGAATAAATTGCGTGTTGCCAGGTATTACAATAAAAAGGTCAAGGAAAAACACTTTGAAGAGGGAGATTTAGTTTGGAAGGTTGTGTTGCCTATCGGAGCGAAGGACAAAGCATTCGACAAATTGTCTCCAAATTGGGAAGGTCCTTTTCGAGTAATAAGGCACGTGCCTGGCAACGCATATATTTTGAAGACTTTGTTGGGGGAAGAGTTTTCTAGAGCGATTAATGGGAGATTTCTTAAGAAGTTTCACCCCAGCATGGAGATTGGTACATGAGAATCATATGCAGCAAGATAGCCGATGAGGAACATCGCCTTTAGCAGAAAAAATGTGTGAACAGCCGACAAGACATATGTCGCCTTTAGAGCAAAAATATCAGTTTAACCTAATGAAGATGATATCATACGAGGATGTTGCTTTCGGTAATTCGGGAGACGGGAGTCACGGACAAGCATTTTACGGATGCAAATGTTTTACAAAAGGCTCCTAAGTACAGACTACTCATCGAATAACCTGTTCAAGACAGATTGAGCGTCAGAAGCCTGGGCGAGCACGGTCGCATGATCTTCATAATTTTCCAGGAGATCTTCGATATCCTCTGGAAGCTCTCCACCATGGAAGCCAGTTGGCATGGCGGAGAAGTCCTCGTGCGTCTGGGTGGACATCGCCGCCAGCCCCAAGGCGACGCCATGGTGTACGCCATGAATGGCAACTTGATCGACACGGCCGACCGCATCATCAAGACGCACCTCCACGGTTTCCCCCTGGGCGTTCACCTTGTCGGCCACCCTGGTTCCTGCAATCTTCAGGCGCTCAACCTCTGCTGATAATGCTGAACTAAAAGGGAATACATCAGACAAATGAGTCCGATTAGAAAAAATAGGGATCAAGTGGAGATTTTCTCTAACCTGAGATTGCATCGCAGAATTGTTTCCGCTGATCCTCCCAATCAAGTTGGTCGATGCCATACTGCTAGGAGACCTTGCTCAACTCCGCTCGGGCCTTGTCCCGTTCATCCTTGAAGCGGCAGGCGTCACGGTGGTTCCACCGATCGGAGTAGTAGGAATCTGAAGAAGAATCTGAAGAGTCGGAGGATTTGGAAGAACCGGATGATGGAGTTCCAGGTTGGGGAAGGAGATGGCTTTGGCTGCTGGAGATGAATCTTATCCTAAAAGTAAGAGGAGAATCGAAATCGAAACAATGGACGAACAGGGGAATAGAGATTGCAAGGGGGCAGGATAGCCGATTCTTACCCTTGGCGCCGGAGTTGCGGTGCTTGGTTGCCCTCCGCTTCTCCTTCAGCAGGTCACTTGCCGCGGTCGTCGCCGCTCGCCATTGCTACAGGATTGGGGTTTTTTTCTTTCGAGTTGAGCCAACAAGAGGAAGCGAGGAGACGGAGGCGAAGATGAGTAACTGCAAGTACTAGTCAAGGTTGCAGAAGGGGATTCGTTTATAAGCCGGAAAAGGAGCCGTGGCGGAGTCTACGGAATAGTGGGATAAGGATGCCAAATGACGAAGTAGGGTTTCATTCGGATGGGCCATGTTCTGAGTTGGGCCAGGCTCGGTTAAGCCAAATACTACTCGGTTATCTTCTTAGTTCTTTAAATTGGAGTTCGTTTCGGCTGTCGAAAAAACGAGGACAATCGGCTATATCTCATCACAGGAAAACTGAAGAATAAAAGCTGACTGCGTTCTCAGATAAGTAAAGGTTTGGGAACACGAAGGAAGTTTTACAAAAGGCGAAGTACATTACACTTGGTTTGTTGCAGGATCAATGTTTACTCATGCAAAAACTGATTGATTGTCTTTATGGCCTCGGTTCTGATTCGGCTGATAGTATCGAGTACTTTTTTATCTTCATCTTCGGATTTTTGGATTCTGGATAATTTAGCCTTGATTTGTCGATCTTCTTTGAGAGCCGAAGTTATCTTCAACGAGCCTGCTTCTATGTCCCTCGGCAGATCAGCCATATGAGCCCTGTGAGATTGGATTTTATTATTCAGGGTGGCCAACTGGGCTTCTAACCTGCTCTTGTCTTCCTCCATGACTTTTAGTTCAGACTCTAAAGTTGCCAGGGAATGTTTTGCGATTTGAACATTGGAATGCAAATCTTTAAGCTTCAGCTTCTTTGAAGACCTGTCATTCTGTAGGGCAGCCTTGGATGATGTGTTTTTAGTTGCTCTCCTTACCATTCCGACAAAGTTGTCGAGACAAGCTGCAGATTCCAAGTGGGTCAGAAGAGTGGAAGGAATATCTTCGTCAATAAGCTCGAAAATATCTCTTATCTAATCTGCGTCTTGAACTAGACTGACAACGTCCTTGTTTAGCAGAATAATTATTTCCCTCAGCCGAGCCTGGTTTTCTGTTGATAAAGTATGTTGGGAAGTATTTTCTTCACCTTCTTCGATGATATAATCTTCGGCAGGGAAAGAGTAACTCGTGGTCGGCTCTTTAGTATTTTTCTGAAGGAAGAAAAAGGAGTTAGCCGACTAAGTATGTTTGGTGAAAGCAATGTAATTCGAAGACAAAGCTTTGCCTGCTGGGATGATTGATCATCAGAATACACGACGCCTTGGCTTGCTCGAGGACTTTGTTGAATATTCAAAAGAGGCGGGCTTGGAGTATGATCGGGAGATGGCTCTGCTTCCAGTTCTTTTAGAATTTCATCTGTTTCAAGTAATGGCATCAGCGTATGACGACAGAAAGGAGGATGACCGAACGTATTACCTATAGTCCCATCGGTTTCTTCATTCCTTAGACCTTCGGGAGTTTTGGGGTCTTCGGTCTCGTTTTGGATATTTTTTGTGGAAGCTTCAGGAGATAGTTCGGCAGTTGCTGAAGAACTGCTTGATTTCAGGACCTTGACCTGTGACTGCAGCAAGTGACGAAATGTAGATTTGATCAGATTTATTATCGGATAGAGTTGCTTGGCATTAAATGGGAAATTCATACCTTGGGAGATGGTTTAGCCCTTTTGGTCCTTGTCTTCTTAGACGAGGAGACGTTCTCAGGTGCCTTTCTTTTATTCTCTCCTTTTGAAGACATGATGGTTGAAGTTGCAGGGGTCTTCATGAAGTTGTTCAAGCTTGGGGCATTGAAACCAAGAGCAGGATTGGGTCCAGCCTGGTAATATTGGATTACTCTAGCAGGAGGTGTAGGCTCAGGATCCTGTGTATGGCCGAGTGTTAGACAGGGATTGAATTCAAGAATGGAAAATGACAGGAGTAATGAGATTACCTCACTGTCAGAAGCAAAGTCGGGTTGCAAGTTTTGACATAAAGGGTGAACTGGCACGTTGAAGAGATGAGTACGCCATTCTTCCCACCAGGAATTGAAGAAAGGATGGGTAATATCTACTATCCCAAATGGAGATGGTTCATATGTTGGCAGCTCCCATCCCAATTCAAAGACTTTTTTGGCCACTATCCCCTCTGTAATTATTTCTGTGGGTCTTATTATTGTTGAGAAGAAGAGCCTGGGGGGCAATTGACCGCATCCTAATTGTCTGGCCACCATGTTTGGATAGTAGAATTCGTAGGTGGACTGCACTAATCTTCCATGGTGAAATTCGGCTGGCAAAACGCAGGGTTTGATGAAAGAATTGAAGATGTCAGTAGACGTTTTGTCTGCACAGCCGAATTCGTAGTTAAACTTGCAAGGAAAAGTCAGGTCTTCATTCTCTCTGTAAGGAAGCCAGAGTACATTGCCAAAGCCTTTGAAGAATAGCTTGAAGAGATGACCAATGTCCATGTCAATGATGATGGATGATGTCGCTTCTCCATAAGTTTGGCAGGCTTTGACTCTTGCTGTTTTACCTTCAGCATAATTAACTGAAGGGAAACTCAAGTTGAGAAGGCTCACAGACACTAGCTGATGCATATATAGTTGAAGCCACATCTGAATCAACCACTAGGGACCATTCACACAAGAAATTTCTCTGCCCGTGTGCATCTGGAGAGTGATCTGATGCATCATGTGATAGACAGAACCCAAGAGGTATTTGCCTAGTGGAATTTGAGCACCTGCAGATAAATCTTCAGCCATCACCATATGGTTCTGGGTGGGTTCATTGGATCTGCCACAGAAGATGAATCTACATAACCACATATTCATGAAGGCTTTCAGTTCTTTGTCAAAGACAGTATTGGACGACTCCATGTAAGACTGAATATATTTAGCCCATCCACATCCAGAACTAACGGCTCTCTGATTGCTTTTGTTCTTGTATTTGTGAGGATATACTGGTAGTGTTACATTCAGACCGGTCATCATGAAGACGTCAGCCAAAGTAATAGTCATCATGTCGTGGCCAAAGATGAAAGCATTGATAGCATTGGACCAAAAATGGGAAGCTGCTACCAGAAGAGGATCGTTTCTGGGTGTTTCTGATAAAGATAATTCTAAACAGTGGCCAATGTCTTAATTTTCCCAATGAATGCTGCTTTTTTCAAGCTTCCTCCGGTACCAATTTCGCCATCCAACAATTGGGGGGGAAAGGCCAGTTCTTGAAGGTGTTCGGCCAGTGACTTGGTGAAGTAATTCCGGATTTGAAGGGAATTCTCTGGGTTTCCTTCTCGATAATCTCCGTTGGATCGGGATTTCCCATTGGACCAAGGAGATAAGAGTCAGGATTGGCAGCATAAGGAATCAGGATTTGGTCTTTATATTTCTTCAGGAAATAGCAGATAGAGGAAGAAAATAAATCGAAAGAAGGAGCTAGCAAGAGATTACTGAATATGTGAAATTTACCTCTAGGATCTTGTCTTGGGTCGCCATCAAGGGTTCGAAGTGAAATCGGTTGCGCAAAGGTTTGAATTTCTCGAGCAGCGGCTACAGTGCTGAGAAGCGAAAGCCTAGGAGAAGGAAGAAGCTTGCAGACAATTTCGGAATAAAAATCGACTTTTATCTTGAAATTGAGGGGGCATGTGTTGACACCAGATTTTCGCACGCACGAGAGAATGTCAAGGTGGCCCAGTCAGCAGTAAGAGGAGCATTCGGTAAACGACTGAGCGGTCGGCTAATCTTCGAGTTTTCGGCAAACGCCTGTGCAGTTGGTTGTTTTGTGAAAAACAGTGACTCCATTCGAGAAGTAAAGATGGCTTGCACGAGAAAATGCGTGACGATGGAGGATGCTGAGAAGAATAGGGATAGTATTTGTATCTTTCCAAAATTCATTGTATAAGTCGTGATCGTTTGGGACTCGCGTTTCGTCTAGGGTATAAATATAAGCCCTCGACCATTGTAAAAAGGGTTCACAACCATATCAATACAAACCGGCCCCGTGCCATCTTCGAGTCCCTAAGTGGTGTCGTCGAGTTCTTCGAGAGGAAACATCGATCCGTCGACCTCCGTAAGTACCGGCAACCTTGTTATCATGTCTAGTATCATGCGGTGGATTTAGATATGATGCAAGTAGTCTCGTATGTTAAGCTTAGTATCATGCGGCGGATTTAAGCTTATGACGGGAAGTTTTTGCTTATGCCTTGTATCGTGCGGCAGATTAAGACATGAGTAAAAATAGTTATCGGCTCTATTAGATTTGGCAGATCTAGTAGATTCATTAAGTTATCATGTGTTATGTGTTTTATTTATTTAATTCCTGTAACACTCTTTTGCCCAATCTAGATTGATCTCTATTCGGCCTTGTTTCACAAGTTTGCTTGTGCTCTGCTAATTATAAGATCATGATGGCCGGATCAGCTTTCAATCTAGGTTGTTACATGTTGTGGGTTCATACATGTCAATTATGTTTATGCTTTGATAGAACTGGGTGTCGTGCGGCTGATGCAGGTTTTAGATTAGTTTGATCATGTTTTGCTGGTATGTTCCTTCCTCATGGACCCCAATTCGGCTAGTTTGCCGATTTTGGTTATGCTTACATCAGTAACGAACTTTTATAGATCTATTCAAGTATATGCATGCTTTTAGCTTGTTATAATTAGATTGTATCATGCGGTGGATTAATCTGATTTTAAGAAGTGGTATAGACTTATAGCAAGTGGTATCATGCGGTGGATTAGCTTCGCTTAAGTTTATGCTTGATGGGTTTATGAAGACTAAACGTGCGACAGATTAGTTGGATTAGCCTATGCATGTGTTATTTGAATAGATCTATTCTTGCAAGTTGCCTGTTTATAATATCTTTGATTCGTTCAAGCATGTCTTCCTTTTGCATTCAGCAGATAATATGCTTCACATACTATGTTCTCATACTTGCCGAATGGCTTTGTAAACATGCTCTGACAGACAGCTTCTATAGCTGTGTGCCGTCGTGGTTGGCTTCCAAAGCCGTACATATGGAACTGTCTGGTTTTACCCAGCATGTTCCAGAGGTATTCTCATGCTTTATCCCTTGTTAGTTTTCAGGTCAAACCGACTGGCACGTCACCGGATTCAGCACACTCCGGGCACCCGATTGAAGCTAGCCTCGTTTGGCTTGCTGTGTGTCCTGGCGCAAGGTGTCACTTTTTGCGTCAACAATGAAGAACGGATGTTCCTGGAGAAACAACGAAGGTACGAAGAAGAGATGTACCGGGAAGAACGGGAAGATACGAAGGAGCAGGAACAGTCTCATTGGGAATGCTCGTTCTTCCAGTATTGTTGGAACGAAGGCTTGAAGCTGCCTGTTAAGAACAACTGCACTGAGTGCAGTAATCAATACTCCGAGTATAGGCAGTCTCGAGTCAACCACCGATCTGTCCATGAGAGGCTTGGGGCACGAATCCCCAAGGACGATCGGCGCGTAAAAATAAATAATTCTGAAGATCGGCAGGGAAGAGGGTTTGCCGATCAAAGTTGGGCTCATGTTGAAGAAGAAGAGTACCGCGAGTGTGTCTGGCAGAGAGGACAGTGGTGTCTACCAGGATTGAGGAAAAGCCAGAAAAGGAGGGTGCAGCGCCTGAGAAATAAAGAGTTGGAGCAAGCAAATGCCAAAGTAAAGCGAGTTTGGCGCCCCAAAAGAGAAGCCGGATAGGGATGATCGTTCGGCTGACGCATGCATGGCTTTCTTTCTTCCATCAGAGTTCATAGCTCCCGAGGACCAAGATATCCGAGACAAAGTGTATTCAGATTTTGATGAAGATGAATTCCAAGAGTTGTTGGCTCATCTTGTCTTGGCTCAGAGTGCAGTATTCGATAAACCAGCTAAGCATCGACACTTGAAGCCATTGTATATGAGAGGCTATGTTAATGGCAAGCCATTGACTAAGATGTTCATTGATGGAGGGGCTGCCATAAATATCATGTCGTATACCACCTTCAGAAAACTTGGGATGACAATTGAAGACTTGCTGAAGACCGACATGGTGTTGAGGGACTTTGCTGGCAATTCTTCTGATACTCGAGGAGCAGTCCATGTTGAGTTAACGATCGGGACTAAGACCTTGATCACTACCTTTTTCGTCATTGATGGCAAGGGGGCATACAGTTTGCTATTGGGAAGAGATTGGATACATGCAGACTGCTGTGTACCGTCAACTATGCATCAGTTCCTCATTCAGTGGATTGGAGATGACATCGAAATCGTCCATGCTGATGATT
The DNA here is from genome assembly GCA_009763385.1 of Coix lacryma-jobi var. lacryma-jobi. Lineage (NCBI taxonomy): Eukaryota > Viridiplantae > Streptophyta > Magnoliopsida > Poales > Poaceae > Coix > Coix lacryma-jobi. Next base: position 151,310,431 of record CM019825.1, read on the forward strand.
CAGTGAGTATTGCTAATACAGAGCCTATCTACTGGGAATATGATGGCGTTGAGTGCTTTTCTGGAAGAGCTTGGGAAGCAGGTCCTGTAAATATTTTCAACGAGGACCAACAGCCGATTCAGGCAATCGGCTCTCAGAGCAATTTTTGAATAGATAATCCAATTGATGGTAGTGGAGAAAGGTTGAGGCCAAGTTTCGTGTCGGCTAACAAGGAGTAAAGTGCTGATAATGAAGCCGAAATAGGACCAATGTATGCAAGTCTGGGTCTCGAGCATGTTTTGAAGTTAACAAATTTTGAGGGTTCTGCTTATTTCTACATTGCCGAAGCTAATGGAAGAACAAGAATTTACATAAGGTGACGTACAACAGAGGGTATTGGAAAGTATGAAGGCACTTCCGCAACTTGGTAATTGTTTCAAGTTGTACGTGGCGGCCGATAGCCTTGCAATAGGATCGGCCCTTATTTTAAAATTTAAAAGATAAATAGCAGCTAGCTTTAGCCGAAAATGTTAGACCAAGAGAAGGGTGTTCGGCTGTAAAGGGGTTTTGATCATATACACGTCACTTGTGGACTAAGCTTCGACACTACTTGTTGAAAGCCGAACGCGTGGAAATTGTGTCTGGAACGGATTCAAGGATATTTTTATACAGCCGATGTAAAGCATCGCCTTTAGCAGAAAAAATGTTCCAAGAATTCAAGTCATAGCCGATATTATTTATATCGCCTTTAGTGCAAGAGTGTTTATGACCTGGTAGGTTTATTGGGGGAAGAAAAATGTGAAGTACAGTAAATAAGATGTCGAGTGACATGACACATCGAAAACGAGATCTAATCGGCTAAGATGACGTCATGCGTTCGAAAACGTTTTTCTCTGAAGAAACGCTGCAATCGGAAAAAATCACTGAGATAGTCGAAGATGCAGATAGACACTATTCAGAGGGGAACAAGTTTCATATGTTACAAGCTTCATTCACAGATTTATCCTAATACAAACTACCCTTGAAATAATTTGTTCACAATGGATTGCGGGTCAGTAATCTCGGCAATGGCAGCGGCATGGTTATCATAGATCTCGAGATCTTCATATTCATCCGGATCCACGCCTGCGAAGCCAACTGGTAGGAAGGAGTAATTTTCTTTGGTCCAAGAACTCATTGCTGATAGCCCGAGGGAAACCCCGGCGTGCACACCTTGGATGATGGCCTGATCTATGCGAACATCCATGGCGTCAAGACGGGCTTCGGCTGAGTCCCCATGAGCATTCACTTTGAGGGCAATTTTGTTCGCTGCTATTTTCAAACGGTCATTCTCTGCAGAAAGGGCTAACAAAAGAAGGGATGCGTCAAGTAAGGTGAACTCAACTAGAAGAAGAGGACCGAGGATCTGCTAACCTGTGATGATGTTGCATAGTTGCTTCCATTGGTCTGGCCACTCAGATTCCTCGATACTATGCTTCTTGGATGCATTTTCCAGTTCCTTCCAGGCCTTATCCTTTTCCTCGCGGTATCGAAGAGCATCCAAATGGGTCCGCTAAATCGAATCGTCAAATTCAAGTCTGATGGCTTAGGGAAAGGATTGAGAAGTTATTGGAGTTACCGTTTCTGGAAGGGGAACTCGAGCTTGGCTGGATGAAGACCCCACCCTAAGAAGGACGACGGATCAGGGAAGGATGAGCAAGAAGAACTATTGCAGGGGGGGCAGAGGACTAGTCTTTTACTTATGGCACCAGTGAGTTAATGCTCAACTTCCTCCTGCTTCATCTCCGTCAGGGTGCCTGTCGTGGTCACCTTTGCCTGTCATTGATGGAAACGCAAGCAAGAAATTTTCTCTCTGGCTTGATCTAGAAGCCGAGAGACAAAAATTTTTGCAAGTCAAACTATTTGACTAGAGATAAGGATAACAGCCTGTGTAGGGTCATATTTATAGGACCAAGGCTTGCACACTGGAAGACCAAGCATCGGATTGGGGTTTCCACGTGTTATGGGCCGTTATTGGGCCGAGCTGGATTTCTGATGATTGGAAGAGGTTGTGACTCCAGAGTCAGAAGGGCGATGGGATTCGGTTAAGAGTTGTTCCGTTTTAACTAGTAATTTGGGAACTCATGTTACCAATTGGCATTAAGGGCAGAGAACTGAGAATCGGAAAATCCCTTAAGAAATACTACCTTGGTGTCATCATGGATCGGAAAGCTGAGGGAAAAATCGGATGTTTTGGATCCAAAATGACTGATTACAACAATTGCCTGCGGGACAAAGGTGTCTAATGCGATTGTCAGCAATAGCCGATGTGGTAAACATCACCGCTAGAATAAAATAAGAGTTAATGATTGATGCGCAGAAAATAGAGCATACATTGATCTCAAGGGATCAATCACAGATTGATTTCAGAAAGACGAACAGAGGAACTTCTTATTTACAAAATAAATTACAGTGGAAGATCAGTTCATCCATTCTATCTTATTTCTAATTGGGAGATCAAAGTCGAAGGAATCAGCCAGATCTGTTCCAGCTTCTTTCATATCATCGACAGAATGAGCCACCCTGTATTCTAGCCCTCGCTCACAAACGTCGAAATTACGGTAATCGGCTCCAGAGTGAATCTGTACCGCGTTGAAGGCGAGTGTGAAGGACCGAGAATGTCAAAGCAAGGCGACCAGAGGGGGGGTGAATGGGAGCCAATAAAAATTTCTTTTGAAACTTTGGCCAAGTGTCCCAAAATCAACCCCCAAGAGATACTAACGAAAACATGATACCCACGACCCTTGGAAGAGGGTGGATGATCTCTAGGATCACAGCGAGGCACCACAAAAACTTCCACACCCAAGTTCACGCAAGTCAACTAGTGACAGGATGGGTTTTGGGTAACCTCAACCTCCCCCGAGCAACGCGAGGGGGATTCAGGCTATTTTGAAAGGCGAGGAGCCCGATTTCTGTAGAGCACGGAGTCGGGAATCCAACGCAACAAGCAGATCGCAAATCGAAGGTCAACCGAACAAACTGCGGACGAAAACGTGCTGACTGCACCTGACCGGACTCTGCCTGCGTCCGGTCAGCAGGCACCGGACGCGTCCGGTCGTGCAGAAGTGGATTTCGGACCTTACTGTGTTGGACCGGACGCACTGTGCTCTAGCGTCCGGTCGATCACCTAGCGTCCGGTCACAAGTGCCAAACCCCGATGAACAGTAGAAGCGATGAGTCCGGTCAGAATAAAATCGAGCGTCCGGTCATGTGCGTCCGGTCAAGAAGCAGAAGCACACAGGAAGACGTTCAACGACCGGACTCATGAGCAGAGCGTCCGGTCTCCCCGACCCTGCGTCCGGTCACGAAGCAGAAGCACACAGGAAGACGTTCAACGACCGGACTCATGAGCAGAGCGTCCGGTCTCCCCGACCCTGCGTCCGGTCACCCCACGAAACAGTTGTTTATTCACCGATCCGACTCGATCTCACCCAAAACGAATCCTCTAGGGATCAAACTTGGTTAGAGGAGTCACAAGGAGGATAGTGAGCTATCTCTAAGAGATCATGGCTCGAACCTATCTCCAAATCGATGAATCAAAGAAATTCGGGGGAAAAGAGAAAACTTGACCCGGAACGTAAAATCGATCGATCTCCTAGACCGTGGGGTTTGAGATCAATTCCTTCGGTGGAAAGGAGTGCCTCACGATCTAGAACAACTTAGTTCAAACGGAATCGCAAACGATGAACCGAGCAAAAAGATCAAGCGACGGGAAAATCGTGGAGAAAAAGGATTCCGCGAAGAACACAAGGAAAACGCGAATCACACCCACGAACTCGAATCAAGGACGCGAATCATGACACCGATCAGTGCTCCAAGGTGAGGATACGGCCTCACTTCCTCAGATCAACAGTACACAGAGTGGAGTCTCTCTGCGGATCTCAACTAGCTAAAGCAGGGGATGGGAGAGTGGAAACCCTAGGTGCTAGGAAGCAAATGACTGCGCTAACTGAGATAGGGAGGAGGGTGTCTCCCCTAGACTACTTATACTAACCTAGCCTAAGCCTATTTCCTACTCTACCCCTCACTACTGTATTTACAGAGCGGACCAGCCTAACCCTAAGGCTATTCTAGTCCACCCGCTGGTGGTAGGTAGATCCGACGGCCACGCCCGCACGGTCTTCCGCGTCGCCTCCACGCAACCTTCAGATCGCCGCCACGTGCCGCCACCACTCTGCACCCCCGGTTTTGTGGCCCAAACCGGGAAACCAGCCTTTTCCATCAGCCCCCGGTTTTGAGGCCCAAACCGGGAAACCAGCCTCCAGCCCGAGTTTTGTGGCCAAACTCGGAAACCGTCCGCGCCCGAGTTTTGAGGCCCAAACTCGGAAACCGGCCCACGCCCAGGTTTTGAGGCTCAACCTGGAAACCGTCGCGCCCAGGTTTTGTGGCTCAACCTGGAAACCCAGCACCCAGGTTTTGAGGCCCAAACCTGGAAACCGTCCACCGTTGGTTTTTCCCGGGCTCTACCAACAAACCGGCGTCGTAGAAGGGATGCACCGCCTGTGCACCCCTTCCACCGACATGATCGCACTTCTCCGCTTGTCGCTGTCGCAGGCTGCCAGCCACCACAGCTGATCCTCCGGCCTCCAGTCCATCAGTCCAAGTCCACGTCCGCCCTTCACCGTCCGATACATCGGCATGGCACGTCCGCCGCACGGCACGCCCATCCTTCATCGCGCCCGGTCCGTCGGCACGACACGTCGCAACTTGACCTTCACCCGCCATCGACCACTGTCTCCGTGCTCGACACCTGCACAACACAAGCCAAAGAACATGCGCATCATCTCCGTTGACAATCACTCATCACACAGAGACTCGGCATACACCCATGTATCCGCAATCTCCCCCTTGATGAGTGCATTGTCAACTCCACAACAAATCATGAATAAGAAGAAGGAGGTAGGAAGGAGTGAGAAGAGAAAACCCAACCAAATGACCCAAAAGCCTAACAAAAGCCAAAGAAGGTCAAGTGGATGAAGCGAAAACTTGGTCCCCAAAGACATGGGCAACGGCTCGACGCAACCAAGCAAAGCAAAGCTAGCCCTCAAGAAGAGGTAGAACAGGCTCAACACCGCTAGCAGATACCAATTGAAGATCGGAGGACAACAGAAACAAAATGCTAGTCCCTCAAGACAGAGGCAACGGCTCAACACAACTAGCAAGAAAATCACTCCGAACCAATTGGAAATCAACCCAAACCAAAAGGGAAAGCACACCAGACGATACCAATTGAAAGCCAAATGAAAAAGCTTATGAAAGCTCATGAAAAGCTAGGAACGTTTGCTAGTCCCTCAAGACAGAGGCAACGGCTCAACACAACTAGCAAACTCCCCCTTGACAATTGCAAGCAACTGGGACAAATAATTCTCCCCTTAGTTGATCAACACAGGGGCATATGATTTGCATAAATTTCTCCCCCTAGTTGAAAATGCACTTATCAAGGCCAAAAGGTATCGGAGAAGCAACTCCCTTCACACAAACTCCCTCTGAACACAAGATCTCCTTCCAAAATGCATATGAAGTCAAAATGCAAGTTAGGAGCTTCAAGTATATAGTCAAAAGAGTGCAAAGATGCTCTAATCAGTATAGCTCCGACATCTCAATTAAGCACTCAAATAGCAAAGGCTCAAACTGATCACTTATACGAAATATGAAGCATAGGAGCATGTGAGCAGTTTTAAGCCAAAAAGGATAGTCACCATCAAAATAGCACTAGACATGTATAGAAGGAATCCAAACAAGTGCTAAACATATATACAAAGTGAACTACCCCTAGCAAAGTTCAATCATCATGCATAGGAATGAAGCATATACTTGTGATTTCAAATTCATATCGGAGTTGCAGCGGTAAAAGAGTTCACAAGTTCATTTTTAGCATGTGATTGCGAGAGGTTGAAAGCTTGTCATCGCCTAACTTTTCAACCGTGCGAAGCCTATGCCGAAGCAATCAGAAGCTTAAAGCAACGGTTTCGGTCATACACTACATGGCTCAAGTTTAACTCAAGGTGCAATGAGAAACAGTCTCAATACCATGAGGTGTTGACAAGCAATCCCATCTCGATCTTTTCAATTCAACAATACTTGGTTCAGATTTTAAGCAAGTTATGAACAACCAAGCAAGTGAATGACTCAGAACTAGAGACATAGCAACCTAGCATATATGAAAAGCAGGAATGGACTCAACACACCCTACACATGCTAGTTGCATATCTCAATGGTGAACATTTTCAGTTTTATATACATTAAGCATATTCACCATTCCAAAATAGCTCGCTCATAACATGTAGCAGTGAACAGAAAGAGCATAAGCTACAAGCATCATCATAAGCATCGGAGCAATACTAACAAGAGCATAATTACATTCTAGTGAATATAGACATGAAGCTCAGAATGTAAATGCGTATGCCCGACACAAAACTGAAAGAAGGAAGATACCAATTGAAAAGACTCAAGAAACTCAAAAGAAAAAAGCCTCAAAATAAAAGAGTCAGTCTGTACATCTCAAAATGCTTCCCCCATCTAAAAGGGGAAACACACACCAAGCTCACCCCTCAACCTATTAAAGGTTGATTCGTCTAAAGGCTTGGTGAAAATATCAGCCAATTGGTGATGAGTATCGACATGGCGAAGGTCGATATCACCCTTCTCCTGGTGGTCTCGCAAGAAATGAAAGCGCACATCAATGTGTTTGGTTTTCGAGTGAAGCACGGGGTTCTTAGCAACGCTAATGGCACTCGTGCTGTCACAAAGCAAAGGAACTCGAGTAAAGCTCAAACCAAAATCACGCAAAGTGGCCATCATCCAGAGTAACTGGGAACAGCAGCTAGCCGCAGCAACATATTCGGCCTCCGTGGTAGACTGAGCGACACTAGACTGCTTGCGAGAAGACCACGATACAAGAGAAGATCCAATAAACTGACAAGTCCCAGAAGTGGACTTGCGCTCAATGCGACAACCAGCAAAATCAGCATCAGAAAAGCCACAAAGCGAGAGGGTGGAAGAAGCAGAATACCAAATCCCGAACTCAGGCGTGAAACGAAGGTACCTGAAGATGCGCTTCACCGCCTGACGGTGAGAAGTGCGTGGCGAAGCCTGAAAGCGCGCGCACAAGCACACGACGAACTGAATGTCCGGCCGTGTCGCCGTCAGGTAGAGCAGCGATCCAATCATGCTGCGGTACTCCTTCTGGTCCACTGCTTCTCCATCCGTGTCGGCATCCAGGGCAGTCGTCGTCGACATGGGCGTCGGAAGAGGCTTGGCCTCACCCATGTCGAACCGCTTCAGCAAGTCCCTCGTGTACTTGCCCTGGTGCACAAACGTCCCCTCTCGGGATTGCTTAATTTGCAACCCGAGAAAGAAGGTCAGCTCGCCCATCATGCTCATCTCGAACTCCCTGCTCATAGTATCTGCAAACTTGGCAACCAAAGCGTGAGAAGAACCACCGAAAATGATATCATCCACGTAAATTTGGACCAAGAGAGTATCTTTGCCTTGCTTGAGGAGAAAGAGCGTTTTATCAACACATCCCATTTTAAAACCCTTAGCTAGCAAAAAGGTTTTTAATCTCTCATACCAGGCTCTAGGGGCTTGTTTCAAACCATACAAAGCTTTGTGGAGTTTAAAGACATGGTTTGGAAACTTGGGATTTTCAAAACCGGGGGGTTGCTGGACATAGACCTCCTCCTCAATGTAGCCGTTTAAGAAGGCACTCTTGACATCCATTTGAAAAAGTTTGAAACCCATGGATGCAGCATAAGCCAAGAGTATCCTAATAGCCTCCAAACGAGCTACAGGAGCGAAGGTCTCCTCATAATCTATCCCCTCCTTCTGACTATAACCCTTCGCTACAAGCCGGGCCTTGTTTCTCACAATGTGGCCCTCCTCTCCTTGCTTGTTTTTAAATACCCATTTTGTCCCAATAGGTTTACAGTCAGGAGGTGGTGGCACTAGAACCCAAACCCGATTTCGCTCAAAGTTCTCTAGCTCCTCATGCATGGCATTGACCCAATCCGGATCCGTCAATGCGTGTCCAACATCTCGGGGTTCAAAAGACGCAACAAAAGCAGAATGAGCAAAGTGCGAGATGTGCTGTGACCTGGAGCGAGTAACTCGCTCGTCGATGTCGCCGATCATTTGTTCAGGGGGGTGCTGGCGCTGGATATGTCGTGGCGCCTCCCGGGAAGAAGTGACCTCCCCCTCAACAGCAGCTGGTTCCACCCCGGGTACAAAAGGTACCGCGCGAGGTGGAGGATCCCACGGCCCCCAGGAAGAAGAAGTGTCGGGGCCGTGAGTCGTCGTCGAGGCCGCCCTTTGCGGCACGGCAGGTGGAGGGGGTGCTGGATTATCTATACCTTCAGCACCCTCGTCCTCATCATCAAAAAGAGGCTCTCCAACCTCATGATCACCTGCACGCTCAAAACGAGAAGAGGGACAAACAAGAGTCTCGTCGAAGGTGACATCTGATGTCTCCATGACTCGGTTAGTGTCAAGGTTAAGTACACGATAAGCTCGAGTGTGAGTGCCATAACCCAAAAACACACCGTCAGAAGAACGAGACTCAAACTTGTCCAGGTTGCCTTTCTTCAATATAAAACAGTGGCAACCAAAGACTCTAAAATAACTCACCTTGGGCTGGCGACCAAAACGCAACTCATAAGAGGTCTTCTTCAAAAACGCTCTCAGAAAAATGCGATTCGAAATGTAGCATGCAGTGTTCATAGCTTCGGCCCAAAAACGCCTAGGAGTCCTATGCTCATCAAGCATCGTCCTGGCCATCTCAACAAGGGTCCGATTCTTCCTCTCTACAACACCATTTTGAGGTGGTGTATAGGGAGAAGAAAACTGATGCTCCAAACCAAGGCGGTTACAAAACTTCTCAAAATCCGAATTTTTAAACTCGGAACCATTATCACTCCGAATAGCTCGCATCGAGTTCAAAGGGAACTCGTTCTGAAGACGCAAAATCAGATTGCGAGCAAATGAGAAAGTCTCGGTCTTCTCAGCTAAAAAGAAGACCCACGAATATCTCGAAAAGTCGTCAACAACAACCAAAACATACCACTTGCCACCAACCGAGCTCACCCGAGCCGGACCAACAAGGTCCATGTGTAAAAGCTCTCCGGGGTGCGAGGTCATGACCTTAGTCACCGGATGGTGGGGAGCAGCAACCATCTTCCCATGTCTGCAAGAATGGCAAACTAGATCCTTCTCCATCGAAAGCTTGGGCAATCCTCGGATTAGGCCAAGTGAGCTAAGTCTTGCAAGCAAGTCGAAGCTTAAATGACCGAGCCTCCTATGCCACTTCCAAAGATCGGAGGAAGAAGGACTAGCCAAAAGACAGCGAGAAGAACCAAACGATTCCGAGAAATTCGCACAAAAGACTTTCCCAAAGGGGGAAATCAGACATACAAGATCGCCCTGAGGATCTAAGATGCGACTAAGGTTCGGTTTAAAACGAATCTCATAGTCATCATCAAAAAGTTGCGAAACAGAAAGAAGGTTAAAATGCAGGTTAGAAACAAGAGCAACATCGCGCAACACAAAGTGCTCATTAACCCGCACCGTCCCACGAGACAATACCTTACCTTTACTATTGTCGCCGAAGGTTATGTACTCCTTTCCGGCGACCGGGCTAAGGTTGGAGAACCACTTGGTGTTTCCGGTCATGTGCCTCGAACAACCGGAATCCACCAACCAAACGTCCTCCAACCGTCTTACCTACATCAATAGAAAGACATAGGGTGAGCATACGGTCCAACACTAGGGTTAGTGAAATAAGGGTAATACCAGTGTTGGGCCGGCTGCTCAAAAGAACGGTTAGCAGAAAAACCATTCCTAGCACGTCTACGAGGGAAGCGATCACCATGCTGAGGAAAACGTGGTCCGCTGGGGAAGAAGCGCTCACCGCGATACTCAACCTGCGGTGGGGGAAAGCGCTCAACTAAACCTCCGCCACGGGGTCCATTACCTGCAAAAGCAGGACCCCGTCGGGTACGCTCTCTACGAGGTTTACGCCTAGGAGCCTGGGGCTCAACTGCTCTAGCGTCTCTCCTCGGAGCTCTCTCCTGCCTAGGCCTGGGACCCTGACGTCCGGACCTAGCTGCTCTCCCCTGGGCCTTCGGTACATGTCCACCATGAGCTGGATGGTACATGTCCGGGTTCTCCATCTCCCGAGCCCTGCGCGCCTTTCTCCTGCGCCTAAAGCAGAACTCGCTCAAGTGGCCATCTCTCCCACAAAAATCACATTGGTACCTCACCGCACGCAAAGGGGGTTGTTGGTGACCAGAGCTGTGGGTGTGGCTCACTTTGCCTTTGCCCTTCTGTGGCAACTCCTCACGAATGGGTGGCATAGCATCAAGCTTGTTTCTGAGGTGGTTTGGCTTGGGTGCCCAAACTGGGTTCTTGGGAGGAGCTCTCAGGGGTTCCTCAACCACACCATCTTTGGTGATAGGCTTGGCTGGCTCTTTGAGTGGAAGCTTGGCAAGTTTGGGAGTAGTGGTGGAGTTGGGCTTCTCACATGGGTTCAGACCACTAGACTCTCCAATCTTCCCAAAGGCTGAGAGATCAACACTCTGAGCAAAACCTACACCAGGGGCACCAACAGCTCGCTTGAATTGGGAGATCATCATCCCGAGCTGCGGCTCACTACTGGAGACCCATGACAAGATGGACCGAAGGTATGTGTTTTCTTCCTCGGTTTGCATCTTGCCATGCTTCACATTGGCAATCTCCATCTCCAGGCCCTCACACAAAGCACACCTCAAGACACAAGTGCTATCTGAGCTGGCCTTGACTAAAGACTCAATCTTGGCATCCTTCTCTGCCAACTCAGATTGCAAGACAGGACAAGTCTTGCACGCACCCAACAACTGCGGCCTAGCACGGAGCTCATCCACCTCTCCAACCAACGCAGCATACTTACCTCTCAGAGTGAGAAGGTCAGTCATGTGCGCGGTGCACGACTCGCACTCCGCCTCCTCCGACACAACCACGGTGGACCGAGCGAACTCAAGCTCCTTCACCGTGTCCTCCCACTTCTGCCTGAACTCCTTGCGTTCTCTAGCGGCACGCCTAAGCAACTTATCTTGGCTAAGGAGGGCATCAGTCAACTTCTCAACCTCAGAGGAAAGCTCGTCGTAGGTGAGAGATACCTGGGAGGTGTCGTCGTCGTCGTCGTTCCGAGGGGTACGCTCTGGCTTGCCGTCGACCTCATCGCCCAGCGCCATGGTGCAGAAGCCGTCGTCGTCGGCGAAGAAGCAGAGGCCGTTCAGCTTGTCCTCGATCCTCTTCTTCTTCTCGGACTCGTCATCGCTCGAGCTGGCGGAGTCGTCATCCGAGCCGTCGACGTCGCTGAGCGTGGCGAAGAACGCGCGCTGCTCAGCTTGCTGCTTCTCCAAGTACTTCTTCTTGATGTACTCTTTGTCGAAGCCGCCCCGCTTCTTGTGCCTTGGGGGAACGTGCTTCTCCTTGTACTTGGAGTCACGCCTGTGGCCGTGATCGCCCTTCCCCAGATGCTTGTTCTTCTTCTTGGGGCAGTCGGCGATGAAGTGGTCGGGGTCGCCGCACTCGTAGCATCCCGTGCGTCCTCCTCCTCGACGACGGTTCATGCGGTTGTTGTGGAACCGCGAGAACCGGTTGGCAAGCAAAGCCAACTCGTCGTCTCCCAAAGACTCCAGCTGGTCCTCTGTCACAGAAAAGAGAGAAGAAAGCGCAAAACCAGCTGAGGGGTTAGAGGAAGAGCCGGAAACCAAAGCCATGGACGGGCGAGAAGGATTTTCAAAAGAAGCCCTCGCCATAGCATCAATCTCACTGGACTTGAGCTTACTGAAGAGCTCGTCGCAGGTGAGGGTCTCATAGTTAGGGGATTCGATGATCGCCTGAACCTTGGAGTCCCAAACCGAACGGTCAAGAGTGTGCAAAAGCTTCAAAGCACGCTCATGATCGTCAAAAGGCAACTGCTCCTTGTTAGCCCTCATCCTGTTGACAATCACCTGAAAGCGAGCGAATAAACTTTCTATGCTCTCGCCAGGTTGATGTCTAAAGTTCTCATACTCTCGCTTGAACGACTCGTAGAGTCGGGTTTTGACTTGAGAGGTGCCCTCATGAAAACGCATGAGAGTGTCCCAGATCTCCCGAGCCGTAGCGAGGTGAGAAACACGATCAAACTCACCCATGCTCAAACAAGAGAAAAGAGCATTACGGGCTCGGCTATTGGCATCGTGCTCATCGATCTGCTGTTGAGTCACACGAGCAGCCAAGACCACGTAATCAGGGGAGTTGCAAATATCCCAGATCGAAGCGCCCAAGCTCTGCAAATAGGCCGACATACGTATCTTCCAATACGCATAGTTCGTCCCATCGAAAAACGGCGGTTTGCCCACGCCGCGATCCATGTCGCCTTCGGTGGATCTGGAACCGGCTAAGGTGGAAGATCCTTAACCCGCTCCGATACCAATTGAAGGACCGAGAATGTCAAAGCAAGGCGACCAGAGGGGGGGTGAATGGGAGCCAATAAAAATTTCTTTTGAAACTTTGGCCAAGTGTCCCAAAATCAACCCCCAAGAGATACTAACGAAAACGTGATACCCACGACCCTTGGAAGAGGGTGGATGATCTCTAGGATCACAGCGAGGCACCACAAAAACTTCCACACCCAAGTTCACGCAAGTCAACTAGTGACAGGATGGGTTTTGGGTAACCTCAACCTCCCCCGAGCAACGCGAGGGGGATTCAGGCTATTTTGAAAAGCGAGGAGCCCGATTTCTGTAGAGCACGGAGTCGGGAATCCAACGCAACAAGCAGATCGCAAATCGAAGGTCAACCGAACAAACTGCGGACGAAAACGTGCTGACTGCACCTGACCGGACTCTGCCTGCGTCCGGTCAGCAGGCACCGGACGCGTCCGGTCGTGCAGAAGTGGATTTCGGACCTTACTGTGTTGGACCGGACGCACTGTGCTCTAGCGTCCGGTCGATCACCTAGCGTCCGGTCACAAGTGCCAAACCCCGATGAACAGTAGAAGCGATGAGTCCGGTCAGAATAAAATCGAGCGTCCGGTCATGTGCGTCCGGTCAAGAAGCAGAAGCACACAGGAAGACGTTCAACGACCGGACTCATGAGCAGAGCGTCCGGTCTCCCCGACCCTGCGTCCGGTCACGAAGCAGAAGCACACAGGAAGACGTTCAACGACCGGACTCATGAGCAGAGCGTCCGGTCTCCCCGACCCTGCGTCCGGTCACCCCACGAAACAGTTGTTTATTCACCGATCCGACTCGATCTCACCCAAAACGAATCCTCTAGGGATCAAACTTGGTTAGAGGAGTCACAAGGAGGATAGTGAGCTATCTCTAAGAGATCATGGCTCGAACCTATCTCCAAATCGATGAATCAAAGAAATTCGGGGGAAAAGAGAAAACTTGACCCGGAACGTAAAATCGATCGATCTCCTAGACCGTGGGGTTTGAGATCAATTCCTTCGGTGGAAAGGAGTGCCTCACGATCTAGAACAACTTAGTTCAAACGGAATCGCAAACGATGAACCGAGCAAAAAGATCAAGCGACGGGAAAATCGTGGAGAAAAAGGATTCCGCGAAGAACACAAGGAAAACGCGAATCACACCCACGAACTCGAATCAAGGACGCGAATCATGACACCGATCAGTGCTCCAAGGTGAGGATACGGCCTCACTTCCTCAGATCAACAGTACACAGAGTGGAGTCTCTCTGCGGATCTCAACTAGCTAAAGCAGGGGATGGGAGAGTGGAAACCCTAGGTGCTAGGAAGCAAATGACTGCGCTAACTGAGATAGGGAGGAGGGTGTCTCCCCTAGACTACTTATACTAACCTAGCCTAAGCCTATTTCCTACTCTACCCCTCACTACTGTATTTACAGAGCGGACCAGCCTAACCCTAAGGCTATTCTAGTCCACCCGCTGGTGGTAGGTAGATCCGACGGCCACGCCCGCACGGTCTTCCGCGTCGCCTCCACGCAACCTTCAGATCGCCGCCACGTGCCGCCACCACTCTGCACCCCCGGTTTTGTGGCCCAAACCGGGAAACCAGCCTTTTCCATCAGCCCCCGGTTTTGAGGCCCAAACCGGGAAACCAGCCTCCAGCCCGAGTTTTGTGGCCAAACTCGGAAACCGTCCGCGCCCGAGTTTTGAGGCCCAAACTCGGAAACCGGCCCACGCCCAGGTTTTGAGGCTCAACCTGGAAACCGTCGCGCCCAGGTTTTGTGGCTCAACCTGGAAACCCAGCACCCAGGTTTTGAGGCCCAAACCTGGAAACCGTCCACCGTTGGTTTTTCCCGGGCTCTACCAACAAACCGGCGTCGTAGAAGGGATGCACCGCCTGTGCACCCCTTCCACCGACATGATCGCACTTCTCCGCTTGTCGCTGTCGCAGGCTGCCAGCCACCACAGCTGATCCTCCGGCCTCCAGTCCATCAGTCCAAGTCCACGTCCGCCCTTCACCGTCCGATACATCGGCATGGCACGTCCGCCGCACGGCACGCCCATCCTTCATCGCGCCCGGTCCGTCGGCACGACACGTCGCAACTTGACCTTCACCCGCCATCGACCACTGTCTCCGTGCTCGACACCTGCACAACACAAGCCAAAGAACATGCGCATCATCTCCGTTGACAATCACTCATCACACAGAGACTCGGCATACACCCATGTATCCGCAGAGTGCTGCGCCATATCCCATACCAGCTCTAGAAATGTCAGAGAGGGCTCGGTTGACTTTGTTTACCCGCCTCAGAGTTGTCGTACCCGGTACGTTGGCCGTGACAGCGAGGTTAGCAATAGCTGCTTCGAGAGATTGAAGCTTGGTCTCTAGAGCTAAAAGGAGGAAGAGTCGATAAGAGTAGAAAGGGAAAATGAAAAGGAAGATGATGAAGGGATGCTTACCGGTAGCCCGTTCCCGGGCGACATCGCGCTCTCGAGAGATTCGGTTGATCTCCCGGTCCTTCCTCTCCAAATCGAATTGAAGATCTGCAATCTTCTGAATCAGGACCTCGGGGAGGTCGTCTCCGGCCCTTCTAATAAAAATGGTGAGGTAAGAACAACTGCTTCATTTTGAAATGAAAGAAAGAAAAGAACAACTTCCTTTTGGAGGTGCTAGAAGCACCAAGCTCGGAACTATGGCGACTCGCTGCAGAAGACATCCTCCAGAGTAAGATATGACAAGAGAAAAGAGGCTTTTTGAGTCTGAGCAGAGGAGTTCAGAGTGCACAAGTCGAAACAGGGCAAAAGAGGGTTTTAAAGAATCCTAGAGGGTGCATCGGGAGATGAGTCGGCAGGTATAGTAATTATAGCATATGAAGGCAGACGCTTCCGGAGGTTCCGCGATAAATAGGAATTTTGGAATAAATATTTATCCCAAAATTAGGGGGCATGTGTTAACACCAGATTTTCGCACGCATGAAGATATGACAGGTGGGCCCAGCCGACGGAGAAGAAAGAATTCGGCAAGTAATCAGACGGCTATTTGGTCCTCACGATTTCGATGGATGTATGTGCGGTCGGCTATCTTGCAGAGAGGTAGTTCCATTCGGGAGATGGATGTTGCAGACGAAGCCGACTTGCATGGGAAGGCATATGGCGATGAAAGATACCGAGAAGATTAGAAATAGATTTCGTATCTTTCCATATTTTATCATTGTAAATCGTAATCGTCTAGGACTCGTATTTCGTCCAGGGTATAAATATAAGCCCTCGACCATTGTAAAAATTGTTCACAACCATATCAATACAAGCCGGCCCCGTGCCATCTTCAAGTCCCTAAGTCATGTCGTCGAGTCCTTCGAGAGGAACCATCGATCCATCGACCTCCGTAAGTACCGGCAACCTTGTTGTCATGTCTAGTATCATACGGTGGATTTAGATATGATGCAAGTAGTCTCATATGTTAAGCTTAGTATCGTGCGGCGGATTTAAGCTTATGACGGGAAGTTTTTGCTTATGCCTTGTATCGTGCGGCAGATTAAGACATGAGTAAAAATAGTTATCGGCTCTATTAGATTTGGCAGATCTAGTAGATTCATTAAGTTATCATGTGTTATGTGTTTTATTTATTTAATTCCTGTAACACTCTTTTGCCCAATCTAGATTGATCTCTATTCGGCCTTGTTTCACAAGTTTGCTTGTGCTCTGCTAATTATAAGATCATGATGGCCGGATCAGCTTGCAATCTAGGTTGTTACATGTTGTGGGTTCATACATGTCAATTATGTTTATGCTTTGATAGAATTGGGTGTCGTGCGGCAGATGCAGGTTTTAGATTAGTTTGATCATGTTTTGCTTGTATGTTCCTTCCTCATGGACCCCAACTCGGCTAGTTTGCCGATTTTAGTTATGCTTACATGAGTAACGAACTTTTATAGATCTATTCAAGTATATGCATGCTTTTAGCTTGTTATAATTAGATTGTATCATGCGGAGGATTAATCTGATTATAAGAAGTGGTATAGACTTATAGCAAGTGGTATCATGCGGTGGATTAGCTTCGCTTAAGTTTATGCTTGATGGGTTTATGAAGACTAAACGTACGGCAGATTAGTTGGATTGGCCTATGCATGTGTTATTTGAATAGATCTATTCTTGCATGTGTTATTTGAATAGATCTAGATTGATCTCTATTCGGCCTTGTTTCACAAGTTTGCTTGTGCTATGCTAATCATAATATCATGATGGCCGGATTAGCTTTCAATCTAGGTTGTTACATGCTGTGGGTTCATATATGTCAATCATGTTTATGCTTTGATAGAACTGGGTGTCGTGCGGCAGATGCAGGTTTTAGATTAGTCCGATCATGCTTGCTTGTATGTTCCTTCTTCATGGACCCCAACTCGGTTAGTTTGCTGATTTTGGTTATGCTTACACGAGTAATGAGCTCTTATAGATCTGTACAGATATATGCATGCTTTTAGCTTGTTATAATTAGATTGTATCATGCGGTGGATTGATTTAATTATAAGAAGTGGTATAGACTTATAGCAAGTGGTATCATGCGGTGGATTAGCTTCGCTTAAGTTTATGCTTGACGGGTTTATGAAGACTAAACGTGCGGCAGATTAGTTGGATTGGCCTATGCATGTGTTATTTGAATAGATCTATTCTTGCAAGTTGCCAGTTTATAATATCTTTGATTCGTTCAAGCATGTCTTCCTTTTGCATTCGGCAGTTAATATGCTTCACATACTCTGTTCTCGTACTTGTCGAATGGCTTTGTAAACATGCTCTGACAGACAGCTTCTATAGCTGTGTGCCGTCGTGATTGGCTTTCAAAGCCGTACATATGGAACTGTCTGGTTTTACCCAGCATGTTCCAGAGGTATTCTCACGTTTTATCCATTGTTGGTTTTCAGGTCAAACCGACTGGCACGTCTCCGGATTCAACATACTCCGGGCACCCGATTGAAGCTAGCCTCGTTCGGCTTGCTGTGTGCCTTGGCGCAAGGTGTCACTTTTTGCGTCAACAGAGGCACAATACAACTCAAAAACCTAATTGCGAGGATCGTCCTTCGCAACCCACACGTGCGCGCCTCACTAAAAACTCCATCCCAAAAACCCAGTGGGAAAAAAGGGCATGAAGAAAAGAGCACGCGCACGACTCTGTCATATACATGTTCTAACTCCTAGGCTTGCGCTTTGATGCGTTTTGTCGTCGATCTTCCTGATGTCTCCACCTTTGTGCCTTGGTTCCTTTGTGGTGCTTCTATGAGACGATTCACCTGCTTCGCCGATGCACAGATCTTTGCCTCCCAGACTTCCTCAATGTGGGGTTTTCATCTCTGACGCCTTAGCCTCTATTGTCCTCTTGGCACGCAGGTCTTCGCTATCGAGGCCTTCGCAGGTCTTCTCTCCCAAGGCACGTAGTCGTCGTGGTCGATGTAGTTGATGTAGTCAAAGTAGTCGTGGCCGAAGGCTTTCACTCACGAGCGCCGGGCAAAAATCTAGACTCCATGCCTTGGAGAAGTTGGTCCTTCAATGTGCTCCCCTAGCCCCTCTTGGCTGGTGCTCGTAGTCGGGTCCTCGGCTACGCTTGATGTAGGCAAAGTAGTTGTAGTAGTTGAAGCAGGTCTTGAGGGCCAAGCCGTTGACCTCGAGTCGAAGTGGTTGACGAAGGTGTGGTAGACCTTAGTGCCGATGGAGTTGATGTAGCCCCTCAAGGACGATGGTGAAGCCCCTCCTGCCGAAGACGCTTCATCATGTTGGCGGAGGCGAGTCATCATGATTTGCCGAAGGTGTCGACGAAGGCCCTCCTGCAATGTTGTTTGGCGGAGGCGAGGTTGGTGTAGACGACGAAGGTGTCGACGAAGGCCTCCAAGCCGAAGAGCTTGGCGAAGGTGTCGATGAAGGCCCCCAAGCCGAAGAGCTTGGCGAAGGTGTCGACGAAGGCCCTCCTGCAATGTTGTTTGGCAGAGGCGAGGTTGGTGTAGACGACGAAGGTGTCGACGAAGGCCTCCAAGCCGAAGAGCTTGGCGAAGATAACATTGATGTAGAAGCCGATGTCGCGTGCCGAAGGCCGGAGAAGTCGCGTGAAAAATGCTCCTGAGTTGATAGGGTGCATTTTTCAGGGACTTAGGTTGCCCATCTTTGTCGAATATCAACTTGCTTGCAAGTCTTTCGACACTCAGAAAGACACCGGCTTTCCACTTGCTGCAGAAAATGGTTAGTCATTTAAATGATGCGTGCAATTAGCGCGAAAGCCTTAGCTTTGCGACCTGGTGCCCGTGTAAGTTTGGGACTTCTTCCAGGATATTGATGCATAGAGTCCTGGTGCCCGTGCATTTTTGGGACTTCTTCCAGGTGGCCCGGGGCATGCGGTGCAATGCACTTATATATGTAATGTACGCATATGTATGATGATGCAAATGAATATATTTGCGCAATAATATTAAATAGAGGTAAACATATCATGCTCCCTGCAAAAATGACAGTTATGTTTGAACAAAAGATTAGCTATGTATATAAGAAGTGCTGCCCTCAAAATGAGAAGGTTATAGTTTTAGATAACCAGCTGAGGTTACTATTCAAGGACCTGCATGGGTATAAATGTGACTTATAATATTGAATCATAAATAAGAAAGGTTTCCTGCAATGATTAGCTGAGATAAAATTTGAACCATTTTATGAAAAATTGAAGAAAAAATAAAGAGAATTTAAAAAATACAACCTGCAAAAAAGATGAAAATATGTTAGCGTTAGTTGGTTTGTAGGCTGAGTAGCTGCTGAGAGTTGATTTCTGAGATAGATGCTGCTGACTAGAAAGCTGCCGAGAGACGAAGGTTGCCAAACTGACGAAGGTTGCTGAATAACAAAGGCCAATGAGTGACAAAGGCTGCTGAGAACCACTGACGAAGGCTGATAGATGAAATCCATTAACAAAGGATGGGGATCAATAATTGACTAAGGCTGATGAGAATCAATGATAGATGAAATCCACTGACAGATGATGAAGGTCATTAACTGATGAAGGTTATTTACTGATGACGACCAATTATATTTGAAAGGTTACTGACTGACAACTGGCTAATCAAAATTCACTGACTGTCAAAAACCAATAACTGTCGAAAACCAATAACCGTCAAACGTTGCTGACTGATGAGAACCACTGACAGGTAGAGAATCTGATGAATGTTGCCGATGGATGAAAACCACTGACAGGTAGAGAATCTGATGAACGTTGTCGATGGATGAAAACCATTGACCAGTAGAGAATCTGATGAACGTTGCCGACCGATGAAAACCGCTGACAGGTAGAGAGTTACTGAAGAACGTTTATGACTAATTAAAACCACTGACATGTAGAGAAATACTGAAGAACGTTTCTGACTGATTAAAACCACTGACAGGTAGAGAAATACTGAAGAACGTTTCTAACTGATTAAAACCACTGACAGGTAGAGAAATACTGAAGTAACTGACCAAGGTTGAATATCTCATGAGAACTGTTGACTGGTGGAGAGTACTGACCGGAGCAAACTCAATAGTTACTGGACATATATGTGACTAAGGCTGAACCACTAACTGATATAGGTGACTGATTTGGTTTGAAACGATAAAAACATGTATATGACAAAGAAAATATATTGTAGGAGGAAGGTGTTAGCATGAAGGGACAAGAGATACTTACAGTGATGGTAACCTGCATGTTAGTTAAAAAAGGGGCTCAACTTAAGAAAATGATAGATGTTTTAAATTTGACATTTAAGGCCAAGTAGTTATAGTTACTCAGGCCGTGCTTTTGATGCGGCGGAGGCCGCGACACTTTCTTTGTCATCATGGTGACAAATTGTGTGCGAAGATAATTTTTTTTTTAAAATTTTGCCTCAAGAGGCAAGAGTTAGATCAAAATAGTGACAAATCAAATCATAAGGGCGGAAAATATTAATGAATATAGACTGCTGAGAATTAATGAACCGATGAGAAATACTCACTTATGTTGGTTTGGTTTTGCTATGCTGTCAACACGTGTCCAAAAGAGGTTAGTGACTGATGTTTATGTAAATAAATATATACTAATTATTTTCTTAAATAATATGTAGTTCAAGAGGTGAATAATCGAATTTGAGTGCAATAAGCTCATCAAAGAAGAATGACAAGTTGACATTATGGTTAAGGTGTCATTCGTACCTTATTAGTTGAAAGACTGTTCCTGTCAAGAATATTCTCAAGAGATACATATTTGCTGATTAGTTGAAATAAAAATAGTATATGATAAATTACATATATGTATATATGGATCTTGAGTCAAATACCAGATTTAAAGGGTAAGCTTGGATTACTTACATGTAGTTATTGTCTGGTAAAGGCCGAGTGAGCCTTTGGGATGGTGAGAACCTTTTGGTTTTGCCTTTGACAGATAGTCCAAAGACTCTTTTGATGAAAATGTTCAGGCCTCAGACATTAGAGAGTATCCGAGAGTCTCATTCACATGAGAAAATAACCTTCGCTAAAGAACCGAAATTCACAAGATAAATAGCTTTGAGCTTTGGAAAATAAAAAAACCCAACTTCCATTGTCAAGTTCTGGCTTCTCAAAATCGAGAGATGTGTCTGGATTAGCATGCAGAGATTTTGCTACCCAACTACTGAGTTCAAAAAAGAGAGCTGAATGATCGCAATCGTTCACGGCTTGTTTTGATGATCTAATAATTTTTTTTTTTCAAAAGTGACTGCAAAGGTCATCTTTAGACTCTCGGTTTCAATAGAATATCTAGATATATAATGCGTGTAACAGAGGTATGTATGTACTAGAAACCATGTCAAATGGGAATATAAAAGCTAATTTGTCTATGCGGAACATGTTTGATGCAATTGCTAGATCATATAAAGTCATATAAGTATAGGCATATGTTATCTGCTGGCTAGCTGAAGTTGTACTGAAAAATTATATAATCAAATAAACAAAACAGCAATGTATAAAAGATCAAGCTGAGAAGCTGAGATAAACAACATGCAGCAATTAGTTAAGAGAAATTGCGTCTAGCATGATTCCCTAATAAGTGGACAAAACGACACGCAAGAATTAGTTAATGCATGCTAATTAAACTTGCATGGACTAAATGATACCTCAACCGATGTACTGAGCCAGAGCTAATTGACCTCCATTGAGCGTAAACCCCAGGTAAAACGTTGATGCTAGGTATTGGCAGCTTTGGAATCCCATCCCCTGTACTCATACAAGCTGGTTGAAGTGTATACGCATCTCGGGACCCTTTGGAACGAGGATCCGAGGGGGGAATTTCCACAAGTAACAACCCCTGTAACCTTTACGTACTGTTCATCTTTGGCAGTTCTGAGATCAGCATCAGGATAGTGATTAACAAACCCAATTGCGCCTCTCCTACCCCAGCACGCATTTCAGATAAGAAGTGCAGCAACAAAACCAAATATCACCACCACAACTTTCAGCAAGATTGCATTGTGAACAGCACCCAGAATGAAGCCACCTGCTATGAAACCCATCACAAAGAGCAGATCACAGCACCGAGTATTGGCTTTAGAAAGCTTCCCTGAATTGAGTGACCATCTTCAGTATTGAGATTAGTAACAGCTTGATTGTGAGCAAAGGAAGTAGCCCGCATTTTCATCGATGCAGCAGAATCAAGTAGTCTAGATACTTTCCTTGGAGCACCAGACGAATTAAGTGGTCCTGAAGTGATAGACCCAGATGTGATAAGTCCAGCTGACAGAAGCGTAGGAGGAAAGGGGCCAGAGTTCTGGCGTGCCATTGGGGTCACTCCTCCAGACTGAGGACCAGATGACCATGCTTATTGATCGGTCCGGAGTTTGATTTTGCTCTGGCAGATCCGCCAGCACCAGGAACTGAAGATGAAAGAGAACCAGAGTAGTTGGACTGACCACCAGCGTTGGAGACTGGTTCAGAGTCCGAAGCAGCACCCCCAAATGAAGTATTCCTTGAAGGAGAATTTCCTAGAGGACCAGATTTTCTTGACTTCTCAACGTGGAGATTAAACATCTTCCCCAGCTCTCCAGATTTCTTGATGTCACCCCCAGCATATGGCATCACAGTCGAACAAATAATTGGGGCCTTGGCGTAACTTTGTGCAAAAGGTCAACCACTCAAGCATTCCAGTTGTAGCACTGAAGGCAGCTAGTGCAGACTGCTGATCTGCGAACACAGCAAACAACGCAAATGCCAGGGAGGATTTGTCCGTGCCGAGGTGGGAGAAGACGTACCCGGGGAAATCGCAGAAGAGGTGGTAGACCTCGCGTGGCATCACAGGGACGGATAGGATATGCCTGGGAGGATTTGCTCCTAAGAGCGCGACGGTCTGCTTGCACCCCACGAACTGGCTGCGGCGCTCGAACGCGTCGAGTGTGGTGGAGCAGGTCCGGCGGGAACGTGCCGGCCGTGTCGTCGAGGAGCGAGTCCGGACCTGGGACGCGACGACGAGGCAGTTCTGCTCGACGCCCGAGATGTCCGTGGCCTCCTGGATGGAGGACGGGTTGAAGCCGTCGTCCCGGGAGAGCGAGGAGGTGAGCGCGCAACGGTGCACGCGGAGGTCGGGCGCGCCGGGCACCCCGATGCGCGCGTCGGAGAGGAAGGTGAAGTCGTCGGGGGAGCGGGACGCCGTCGCGAGGTTTTCAGAGAGGCGGCGGAGCGCCTGCAGGCCGGCGTCTGCCGCGTCCGCCGCGGCGCCCTCGACGGAGGCGCTGAGGAGGCGAGAAGGAGCAGCCAATGCGCGCCGAAGTGACGGACGCGTCACAGCCGACGAGGCCAAGGACCTCGCGGGGGCAGGGGCGGGGGCAAGCGGCGGCGGGTAGCGACGAGCTCGCGGAGGTGGATTCCGGTTGCAGCAGGGCGGAGCAGATGGTTGCAGCCGCGGCGGACTGCGCCGGGGATGGGACGAAGAGAGCCAGGCGCCACCTCCGAGCGCGACGATGGCGAGGTAGCGGCGGCGGGCGGTGAGCGCGGCGGGCGGAAAATCTCGGCCCCACGGTGGGCGCCAATGTTGGAGAGGCCGCTCCGAACAGATGGGATTAGGGTTCTGTTCTGATTCAACTGAGAGAGCCCCCTCTTGCTTCCATTGCCCTCTATTATACATGTAACATCTATTGGGCCTCTTCGGGGGAAAGTTGGCCCATATATCATATGGGCTTCCCAACAAAATTCGAATTTAATTTCTTGTGCGGAGAAAACATCAAGACTCGATAGTCGAGTTGGAGGTTTGCTGCATGCTGAGGCAAGAGACAACCTTCTTCCTCTACAAATCTATAATAATGCAGCACCTCCTGCTAGCTAGCTAACTATTTGTAATGAGAATTTTATTTTATTTCATGGGGACTAGTAGGGTGCCGTCCCAAATCCATTGCCATATGCACACATACCCTTTTATGCTAAGAGTGGCTTTCACTATGCTGCTTCATTCTATATACTGATGGGGATTGGGGAACCATGAATATAATGGGGGTGGCGGCGTTAAATTAAAATCACTTAAAAGTTTTATTTATATTAAAATGTACTTACCATACAACAACTTTTTGTATCAGTTTGGTCCAGCAAGTATAAAAACATTCAAATAACTGTAGGAGTTTGTCGAATGCATGCGTCTACGTACGATCACATGGACGCTACATAATGTATTTTTCCACCATGTTTGACGTGAACAGTTTTATGTATGTTGACCCCTACCTTTCTTCGTTCCCCATTTTATCTGAGTTTTACACGATTTGTTTTTCAATTTCTATCCGCTCACGCCAATTGAACAGAGCGTGTAAAGGCCTGATGAGATCTTTTGAAGGTACATCAATTAATACTTCCACCATTGCTAAAAATTGAAGGATTTAATTGATTAAGAGGGAAATCTAAAAGAGACGACCTTCATCTATAATTTAATGCAGAAGTTCAGACTACACTCTGTACAAATATCCTTGAGGGCTTTCAAAATTGTGGATTTAGTTAATTAAAGGGAAGTTTTGTTGCAAGACACCGTTAAAAGACGTAATATGCTGATGGACACCGTAACAAGTGAAATTTATACAGTACCATTATAAAATCACGTGTATTTATCATAACACACCGCCGTCCCTATTTTTTCCGTTTCTCGTATTCACGGAGAGAGACGGTGAGAGAAATGACTTTTTTACCCTTATCTGCAACCTTTGAACCCAGCACCAATTTTTACTACAACACACCGCCATTGTTTGTCTTCTCGGTGATGCCTTCCATGGCCGTCGATTTCGTGTACGTGCATTTGCTGACATCTTGCCCGACATGGTGGTGCCCATGATGGATGGCAGCCAAAGTTCCTGAGCATCGACGGTGACGCACGTACAACAAGATAAACCTGATGCTCGTCAGTGACGACGCCGGTCAGACCGTGGTGGTCAGGCGCTGCACCGTCGGGGGACGTTCGACACGGCGACGCTGTCGGTGTCTGTGTCTGGGACGGGTTGGCTATGAGATATAAACCGTCGGTCCTGGAAGACCAATTGTTGGAGAAGTCAAGATGGCGGCGATGTGCAATGGCAAAAATTGTCTCGTCTTCTCTCTCGATCTGCGAATACAAGAAATGAATAGATTAAAATAATAGACACGGTATGTTACAGCAAATACACACGATTTTGTAATGGTACTGGATAAATGTTGTTCATTGTGTGGTGTTCATCAGCATATATTACATATTTTAATAATGTCCTGCACCAAAATTTCTCTTAATTAAAAGGATGTAATAAGCTAATTAAATCTAAAAGAGACGACCTTCCTCTATATGATGCAGAACTTCAGACTACACGCTGTACAAATATCCTTGAGGACTCGACGAATGGTCGACAAAGCCAAAATTATTCGAGTAACCAATGCCACAGGGCAGCAGCCGTTCGTAAAAATCCGTGCAAATTGGCAAAGCAAATCAGGAATTCATCGTACTTTTGCACTCCACCTCGATCTCCGGAGGTGGCTTGAGCTGGCACTGCCAGGAGGTTTCCGTTCATCATCTCCGCTGCCGGCCGGTGTTGACTGATCTGGGACATGTGCGACTGCCAGGAGGCTTCCGTTCATCATCTCCGCTGCCGCCGTTGACTGATCTGGGACATCTCTTTCGGTATGATAATCCCATCAATTAGTTGTGTGATGGGCCAACTAAGCGCCAACAACTAAACAGCTTCCCCTGTCTGCCTCCAGGTGAGTGCTCCCTTTGTGCTGTTTTTGGAACCGCCCGAGTTACATTTGTTGTGATGCTATGCCATTTTTTGAGGATAGCATACTTCATCTGCCCTATTTTTTCTTTCCGGATGTTTCTCATTCCTATTCCACAAGATGTACACATGCACTGACTAGAATGGAAGTGTGGTTTCCAGTTCCACTATGCTGTTTATCTTATATACCGATGAAGCATGGATGGGGAGAGGTGGCATGTTTATCTTATGTACCGATGAAGCATATGGATGGAGGGTGGCAGGTAGCATCAAATGGAAGCAGCTTCAAAAAATAAAATATCACTGTACCTGCATCATATATAAATGACTGGTTATTACTGAATCGTTCATCACTAGCACTAACAGCACTAACAGGCGCGCAGCTAGTAGTAGTAGTAGTGCAATTGTTTGTCTTTTATCGTTTTTCATTTTCAGTTTCGTGAACGTGTGCAGCCCATTGGCTTCCAGAAAAAAAAAAGAATCACATTGAATGACTGATCAATCACATCGGGTATTTAGTTGGTAAATGAAAAGTGTTTGGGTGTGTCACACATCGAATGTTGCGGCACTAATTTAGCCTATTAAAAATAGACTAATAAAAAACAAATTACATATTCTGTCATAAAAACATGCGAGACGAATTTGTTAAGACTAATTATTCCATTATTAGCGCATGTTTACTTATAGCACAATATTATCAAAATCGTCCACTCACGATTGTAAATAGCACAATATTACTTGACGTCTGAAATAATCCAGGAAAAATTAAAGATCATGCTATCGTGACTCCCGTACCGCCGCCACCGCCGCCCCCCATGGCCACCACACCCCCTTCAGGCCGCCGCATCCAGTAGATCCGGTGCCCACACCCCACTCCCTTCCCTCCCCTCCACGATTTCTGGCCTCCGCCATCCTCCCTCGCTCCCCCATTCCAGCGATCCAAATCCAGTCGCCGATTCTTCCCCGACCTCCGCCGTGCGCCAAGCGCGGCTCCCCTTCCGGGCACTCTTGGGCGGACGAGATGGAGGAGGCCCCTGAGCTAGGCTCACCTGGCCACCTGCTGGAGGTCCTCGGCCGCGGTCCTGAGGGGAGGGTAGCACTCAGTGACTCGGAGGACGGTCTCGATTCGGATGACGACGGCGCCGCTGCCGCTCTGGAACCGGTTCCGGAGGACAAGGGCAAGGAGGTGATGCCGAAGCCCAAGCGCCATCGGGCCCGTCGCCACCGCCATTGGCGAAGGACCGGGGCGGGGGGCTTCATGGCGGATGCAAGGTGCCCTCATTCTGTGAGCGAGCAGGTACGGGCTCCCTTCCCCCCCTCCGCGCATCCGGCTCGCGCGCGTGGCCCTCCCGACGCTGAAGGCTACTTCGTGGTGCGGAGCCGGCGCTGCGGGCGCTCTCGTACGCCGCCGCGCTCCCCACGTCTTATCCCCGAGGAACTCCAAGGGCGCTGCCTCAACTGCCGCTCCGTCAGCCATGTCAAGGCGGCATGCCCGCTTCCGGCGATGTGCTTCAGGTGCGGCGCTACGGATCATCTGGCGGCCCTCTGCCCCAACCCAACCACTAGTGCCTCGCGCTGGGGCGCGAAGCGGGGGCGCTCGCCGCCGGGACGCCGCTCACCGTCGGGGCACGGTGGGGGCGGTCGCTGGCTGCGACGCGGCTCTCCTGGCGGCCAGCACCATCGCCATGTATCTCCGTCTAACACCACCTCTGGGCGCTCCGTGTCCACCGGCCGCTCCACGTCCGTCCCGGCCTGCTGCGCTCCCCTTTCGCCGCAACCACTCCAGGAGTCGTCTGGCGGCTGGGGCTACCGTCACCCAAGCATTCATGGTTGGCAGCCGGCAGGCTCGTGCCGGCCCCTGGAGCGGGGACTCGGGATGGTCCTGGTGGGACCAATCTGTTGCCCCGTGCGGCAGTCCGCCTCGGGTGGCCAGCTGGGGCGGTCCACGCCCGTGGCTGCTGTACGCCTGCGGCTGCTTACATCTGAGCAGGCTCCCCTCGACACAATGTTCATCGACGCACCACCGCCCTCGGACCGCTGGGAAACGAGGAACGCGACATTGACACCGCCAAGGGCAGCTGTCCAAGCCGGGGCGGATTTTACAGCCCCACCATCCCCAGAGATGCTCTGTCACAAGGGACATTCAGCAGAGAAGGGGAGGAATTATAGGTGAGTTCATTGACATTGCACCAAGCCTTCTACATGCTGGACGCGCCCCCTCCTGGGCCCTGCACCAATGATTGGTGGCCCGCCATTGCGGAGCTGGAGCTATCCATGCCTTTGGACGCCTCCCCGCCGCGCCCCGTGCCTTCGTCCCCCGTATCGCAGCAGGGGAGGCCGCTGACCTCCAACTAACCAGGGCTGACGCAGTTGACAGGCCACCATGCCCCCCTGCCGTGTCAGCTAGCAATGCGGAATCGGTGCATGCTGGCGGAGGACTTGATGACTTCCTCCAGGCTCTCAGTCTGCCTCTGCAGGACCACCTCCTATCTCCGACCCCACGCTCTAGCACTAATGTACCGCAGGATGATGACTGGATCCCGCGAAGGAGCACCAGGCTTGCTGCAAAGTCTGCCTACAGAGATCCGAAGCCGGAATTGCAAGCGAAAAAGGTTCTGCTGGCCAAATGGACGGGCAGACCGGCGACTGCGGTACAGGATGCATCCATTCACGAGGATTTTCGTAAAGCATTCAATGAGACCAGCTTGTCTGTGAGAAAGCAAGCCATGCGCGCCTTATTCCCTCGGTGTGGCGATCGTGCTGCGCGCAGCACGCTGTAGGTCGAGTAGGCGGCGCACTTTTGGTTTTGTCGCGAAGTGGTTATTGATGAGTTACAACCATCTTCTCTTCTGGAACACGCGGGGGCTCAACAGTCCGGCCTGTCGTAGCATCGTCCGTAACTTTGTACTTGTTCAAAGACCGTCCATCGTCTGCCTCCAGGAGTCTAAGCTGGAGACCTTCGACGGACCGAGGGACGAGGCCGAGGAGTGGGCGTTGGCGGGATACCCTGTCCTGGGCGCGCTGTCGACTGCGAGCCTTTAGTGTGTTGGCTCAACCTTCGTAGCCGCGCAATAGTTTCTTGCCTAAGTACGAAATATGAAGCACCGTCGTTAAAGCCGGCACCTTCTGTTAGTGTTTGGCCAATGGTTCCCTGGCACCTCGCCTGAAGATCAATTGGTTTTGTACTAAACTTCTAACTTCTCTTAACGAAGCACGTGCCAATGGCATGTTTTCGAAAAAAAAAGATTTCTCTCGAAAGCTAGCTAGGAGAGAGGAGGATCCAGTGTAGCTAGATCCATTTTGCCCAAAACCATCCACCGCGTCGATCCGAGACGGCGGAGAGTGACAGCACATAGACATAGACATAGGTAGGTAGGCAGACGAGGAGAGGGAAGCGGCATCAGAGAGGCGCTATGTTCCGGCGGGAGCAGGGCTGGACCTGCCAATCTCCTCGTCAGAGCCACCTTTGCGCTGTTTCTGAAACCGGCAGCGCTTGCGATGCTATGTAACTCTTGAAGGATAACATACTTCAGCCGGCCTATTTTTTCTTTCCTGGTGTTTCTCATTCCTATTATTGCACAAGACACATGAGTCGCTAGATCAATATATTCCCGCACATCCACTGATCCTCGCTCTAGCTTGATTATTGGTAACTGTAGTAGTTTCCACTATGCTGCTGCTTATATATACCGCGGTGAGGCACGAATATATATGGTCGAATGGAGTTGGCAGCAGCTAGCATTAAATGAAAGCTATATATATATATATATATATATATATATATATATATATATATATATATATATATATATATGTTTTCCTTCAAAATATTTACTGCATTAAGTAGTCCTAGTTGTGTTCTATATAAACTAAGTGTAGCTCAAGTTAGTTAGACTACTTATGGGGAAATACTCCCTCTGTATCAGAAATAGATGTCGTTTTGGACAAGGTTTGAGTCAAACATTGAGAATACAAATCATGAATAACTTTAAAATTATTGAATTTAGAGCTATAAAAATCATATAAATAAATTTATCTTGAAAAATACTTTTATAAAAAAAATATACATATACCACTTTACAACAAATATTTTTAAACAAACAAGGGGTCAAAATTACACTTTGGAGACTGTGTCACCATCTTAAACGACATCTAAAATTGATATGAAGGGAGTATATATGTTTGAATCAACATAACTCAGAATGATATCACGTTTGACAAGGTCCTAGTACCATCTTACTTGCAGGTTATCTTCAGATGGACCTATTGGACGAGGGCCTAGTCCCGATTACAGAAGGATGTGGATCACCACATGATGAAGATGGGTTGCAAGACTATTCAGACAGTCGCTATAGTGGCATTTGTGAAACATGACTGGAGATTCAGAAACAGACTCGCTCTTTAGTTGGGGTTTCCTATAAACGTTTTTTCCGCTATGGTTCAAAACTTTGTTTTTAGGTTCCCTGGTTTATTTCTCTCTAGTTTCTAATAACAAACAACCATATGCATTAGTCGATGCAGAAGCTGAGATATTATCTTTTAATATATCCCCTTTTCTAAAAAATTACAACTAATTAACTGTTTTTCACAATTTAACTCTTTTTTTTGAAAAGAATCAAGTTTACACCCTTGGCAGACGTGAACTAATCTTTAATTAGGCACTGGACATAAACTCATCTTTAAGCAGTGGGGCTGTTTGGATCCAATGCTAAAACTTTAGCCGTGTCATCGTATTATTGGATGTTGTGATACTAATTTAATCTAATAAAAATAGACTAATTGTCATACTATTACACCTTTATACAATAATTAACAAGACAAATCTATTAAGATAAATTAATTTATCATTAGCAAATGTTTACTATAGCATCACATTATCAAACCATGGACTAATTAAGTTTGATAGATTTGTCTCGTCAATTAGCCTCCAGCTGATAAATTAGTTTTGTAATTAGTCTATTGTCACACCCGGTTTTAAGAACAAAACCAGGTATACACCATATGTGAGCCCAGGAAGTCAAATCTCACATATAGCAACAAATAAAGGGTAATATCGAAAGACAATGCTTATATATAACATATATAAAACAAAAGAACATAACCTGAAAGAGCAGACAGCGGAAAGACACTCCGATCTTCAAAGGGAGACACCAACTTCACAGGAACAACTGACTGGTTGATCACAAGCCTAAGCTTCTCCAAAGCTTAACACTCTAGGGTGTGGGGAAAAGCAAGAGTGAGTCCATGTTGAACTCCACAAGTATAAACAAGTGATATAGATCACAAGTTTCATGATCAGTGTAACATAAATAATGAATAGCATAAAACGGTAAATAATGATCATGTTAACCAACAAAAGTCATAATCTTTACGTCTTCAAGGCCGCTCGTGTCCTTGAGCAAGGCTGATATATCAGTTTAATAAACTTTGCGCAAAGGTGTACACTTTCACTGCGAGACGTGAATTGCCCTTTCGCCCGAGGGAGCCAGACTCTTAACCCACTTCCAAGGAAGGTCGGCAGGGTTCACGATGAAGCCTTTCAAAGGTTCGTCTAACAAGTTAGGGCCGCTAGGTCTTAAGGCAAGGGGAAGAAGGGTCTCTCAACCTTGCGGCAACGCAGGCAAGGAGAAAGTAGCCGCCCTAAATCCAGCTTGTCAAGCGCCTTCGCGCCCTTTTGGGTAACCACTAACAAGCTAGAAAAGGTCCTCATACTGAGCTAAAGTCAGAGCCATATAACCCCTAACAGTTGCACTGTAAATCCCGAAGGTGCTCGTACAGATAATTTCTTAAGTTGCTAATAAGTCACATTTATCATTCGATGCATACATTAATTAAGTAACATGATCATGATTGTGAAAAGAAAACTCGATTGCTATACTTGCCTTAAACTCAAGATCCTTCTTCTGTTGACTTATATACTTCCAAAGGTTGACTCTTGATCACGATCTTCTTCTTGATCACCAACACATAACTCACCGACTGGACATACGATCACATAACACCACACACACATCCAATAGCAATCATACAAAGCAAACATAGCCTATGATTAGAACAGTACATCAATCATAAGAAAACAAGATAAAGAGTTTTAAAAACAGATCTACGATTTACCACGATCACACAGACACGAAGATCACGCTAAACGGAGCTATAACGAAAAAGATATGAACTAAACAAGATTAAAGACACTAATTACTAGATTAGATTTAACTCAAATTTTAATTATGAAAAACAGTATTGAAAGTTATATAGTTTGAAAGAACTTTTCGAAACGAACCTAACGCAAGTTAAACGGATCAAAACGGAGTTGAAATAAGAAAGTTATGGATTAACAAAATTTTTATTAATAAAAATAATAGATTAGATCTAACCACAAAATTTAAAAGTTGAAACATAATTAAGATGAATTTAGATGGATAGATTACGTAATTATGAATCTAACGCAACTTGAATGGATTGAAACGAATCTAAAACAAATAAACGATGGACGATCAAGGATTAACGGAAAAACGTAATTACCTTATTTGTCTCACGTACAGAGTCAGCCCTGATCGCTTTTTGCTTGAGCTGGTTCTTTTGGCCGTGAGGGGCTCGGCATTGGATGCTGACCGGCCGGAAGCAGTGGCCGTCAGCCAGCGGTGTACAAGGCCGCGTGGATCTGCGGTGGCAGGGCCAGGGTGTTGGCCGTGCTTGCTTGCTGCGCTGGACCCAGGGACGAGCGGGATACGGGCATACGGCTGGGACAGAAGCCCGCACAGCCTGCAG
The DNA here is from genome assembly GCA_009763385.1 of Coix lacryma-jobi var. lacryma-jobi. Classification (NCBI taxonomy): domain Eukaryota; kingdom Viridiplantae; phylum Streptophyta; class Magnoliopsida; order Poales; family Poaceae; genus Coix; species Coix lacryma-jobi. Next base: position 151,342,890 of record CM019825.1, read on the forward strand.
CCCGGGTGGCCGATAACCACGCACGAACAACAGAGGAGCACCCAAGGAGATGCTCGCAGGAAAAGTAGAAGAGAGGTTAGGGATGAATCATATCGTATTCGTAAAAAGAAGAGACAACGGTATTTATTAGAGAATAATGAGAGGAACCACTTGGGGTTGGTGCGGATATATAGGGAGGAAAACTCTCCACTCCCACATCAATTAGCAATACGGTACTAATTGATGTTGTAACTCTCACCTTTACTAATGGGCCTAAATAAATATAAAAGCCCATTAGTAAATAAAGATGTTGATATTTGGAATTTAAGAGAATTATTGCACATGGGCTTTGTGGGAGGAAGAAAAAAGACAGATTTTATATTTTCGAAATTATTTAATTTCTGGATTAAAATAATTCTAGAAAAGTCTAGAATTGGTATTTAAGCCAGGGAAAAAAATACTCTGATGGTTCCGAAAATTCAGGAAAAATTCTCAGAGACATCTGGAGACATGAGGAACCCAAATAAAATATTTGGAGCTCATGAAAAGATATTTTGGGACATCTAAAAATTAGATTATGTTTCCAGAAAAATAGGAAAAAGTGTCGGAAAAAGCTGGAAAACTTCTCGAGAAGATTTTGGAGATATGATGATGAATGATGAGCACCAAGGAATAATTTAGAGCAGGCGAAAAAGATTTTTGGAGACTCCAACAGAAGAGTTAAGCTAGGAAACAAAGAATTTGATTTTAGGAGAAGATACGGATAAGGCGGAGAAAGATAAACGACTTAGTAAACGAGTTTTTGGAAAACTTTACTCACTCGCAAAACAAGACGAAACAACAAGTTTTTGAAACTTTAAACTTTTCCAAACTTTTTGAAAACAAACAAGAAGTCTTTATTTTCAAAACCCTTTTCCATGAAATTTATTTTAAAATTATTTTAAAACCATTTTGAGCTCAAATTGAATTTTAACCCAAAACACACATCACAAGACTTCAAATGCTCCAACATGAATGCACAAACATGTTTCTAAACCCTAGGTTAAATTTTTATTTAGAGAAAATTTTTATTTCCCTATATTTTATGAGCACAAAAATTTATAAATAAATCATTTTAATTCTAATTTAAGAAATGCAAATTTCAGGGTGTGACATCTATTTTTAATAAACTAAATTAGGACCGCAACATCCTACGTGTCAGGCACTAAATTTTAGCATGAATGGAGGGTAGTTGTGTGTTTAATAATGAAAATGGTTTCAAAGTTTTATTTATAGTACAAATGTGCCTACCACACATATGGCAACTTATACAATTCTATCTTTAACACCTCAACCCATGTGGCACATGTGTGGAACGAAGTAGTTGGTGGATTTAATGCCACCTTGGGAGTTCGATCATCAGGATGGTGAGGACCAGCTTATAATCTTTGTCGCTGACGAAAATGCAAGAGAGGTGCTATGTTTGCAGTTTTTGGACGCAGTACATGTGCGGATATAAGCATATTTTGGTCACATCACGGATATCACTTTGATCCAGTAATTTGAAATTTGTGGAATTCAATTTATTGAATGCGTGCGACTACAGTCATGCATGCTCCCTATCTTTCTTCCTCCCTTTCTACGTACATGAGTTCTACGTGATCTTTCTCGGCAAAAAATTGCGTCCAGGGCTAAAGACTTTTAGTCTCGGTTGGTAAAACCAACCGGGACTAAAGGTTCACCTTTAGTCTCGGTTGGTATTACCAACCCGGACTAAAGGTCCCCAACCTTTAGTCTCGGTTGATAATACCAACCGGGACTTAAGGGTGACCCTTTAGCTTCGGTTGGTGTTACCAGTCGGGACTAAAGGTCCTTTTAGTCCCGGTTGGTGTTACCAACCGGGAGTAAAGATCCTTCCCGAGTGAATTCAAAAGGAAAACTTGTAGAAGTATATCATGTGGGTTGTGTACCTCAGTTGGTAAGCGTGCGTGAGGCGAGAGGTGCTGACTTCGAATCTCACATATGCACATTTATTTTTCTCGTAGGAGCCTTTAGCCCCGGTTGGGAGCAACCGGGACTAAAGACTCTCACCTTTAGTTCCGGATTGCTAGTCTTGGTTGGGAAAACCGGGGCTAAAGCCCTTTTCTGTACTACAATATGTCTGAAAGCCACAAGGACATACACAACAAGATGCATTCTCTCCCAATTACAGTTTGTAATTGTTCTGCTATTTTTATGTGCGCACTAGTTTGCTTTTAATGTATTCACAACCCTGGAGTAGTGGTGGATGCATGCACACATATGTTCTAATATAAAGTTAGAAATACTTGCAACAACACAATCCCATTGCTTCAAAAAAAAAAACAGCGCTTTGCCTCTTAAGTGATCGGTTATTTCTGAATCTTTTCATCACTAGCACTATAAGGAGTAGTAATGCGATTGCTCTACTTTCATGGTTTTTCATTTTCATCATGGTGAATGGGCAGCCCATTGGCGATTACAGCATTGAGCGACCATTTGAATCTCTTTATTTGGAAGAATTAGAATCCACTCAATAAACTAGACTATTTAACTTGAAATTTGACACTCCGTCACTTTTTAAAGTTTACATATAAGTCTACCTTAAATTCGTAGGATGGAAGAAGAAAATTGATTCTATAGGTTACCTTTACAATTTAAAACACTCTTTTCAACTTACACCCCTACGGTAGACATACAACACATAAGTATCTTTCTCATATACTAGCTAACAATACTATACAAATATAATCCATATATAACCATAGTAGCTTAATTAATATGTGTCCAAATTATGATTTTTAAAATGAATTCAATTCGAAAAGGATCCCACTACTACAGAATGGGCCTTTAGTCCCGGGTAGAATGGGCCTTTAGATCCGGGTATGCCAACCGGGGCTAAGAATGCGGGACTAAAGGTCCCGGCCTTTAGTCCCGGGTGCTTCCCATCGGGGCTAAAAGGTCTAAGGAGGAAAAATAAATGTGTGTTGTGTGAGATTTGAACTCAGCACAGCTCGCCTCAGCCACGCTTACCAACTGAGCTACACAACCCACGTGATATAGTTCTGGACGTTTTCCTTTCGAATCCACTCGTGAAGGACCTTTAGTTCCGGTTGGTATTACCAACCGGGACTAAAGATTCACCTTTAGCCCCGGTTGGTAATACCAACCGGGACTAAAAGTCTTTAGCCCCGGACGCAAAATTTTGCCGAGACTAAAGCTCAGTTGATAGATCGTCCAAATGTCTGTTTTCTAGTAGTGTCCATACGAGCCTTGAAGAAAAATAAAGAATCACATTGAATGACTGATCAATCGCATGTATAAATAGTTACTAAAACAGTCTAATCTTGCCTATTAATAACAATTGTTGGGGGCATCCTTTTGTGAGAACCTTGTGCGACGAAGAATGTAGAAAAAAACCGGATAGCACACCAGATCCGCCTCTCCCCATGGCGGTTCTAGGGTGTGTTTTTTGTTCCCCGAATTAGGTCCATCGTAGCTCGGTGGAAGCGTGGAATCACGAAAAGTCGGCTGTTTGGTTCGATATGTATCTACTGTGCAAACTTGCCTCTGCTAGTGTAACTATATATACGGTGGGATCCTAGCCCGAGAGTGAAGCCCGAATCAAGCTTCACCCCCATCCTGCTGGCCCGGCTAAAGCAGTCCACACCGCACTCGTAAGTCTTACGGTAACTCGCTCAGAAGTCTCCCGCCTGTCCACCGCACTCTCCTCCTCGATCTGCCCCCTCATCCTCCCAAAGCAGCACGCATCATTGCCCTCCGACGAAATCAACGTCCTCCAACGATCTCACTTCGTCTGCCTAGAATCCTCCTTTTCCGTCCAAATCCAATCAATTTTAATGGGGGCGCACACCTCCTCTCTTCGCCAAATGTTGAAAAACTTTGACTCTCCAAGATTTTTGCAATGCCTTATAATTTGAGATGGAGGGAGTAGGTAGCAACATCATGCACATCTTTTATATAGGCCATCCCATCATTTGGCGCTTTTTTATATGGTCAAAGATTTGAAATTCAAATTTTGAGAGAGTTTTGTGCCGCTAAGGGATTTAAAAAAGTGGCCCTTATGAAAAACTTTTGAATACCAAATTTGAAGGCAACAACATGTGATCTACAACTTTTGTTTTGGTCATTCCTTCATTTGACACTGTCGTAGCACACACTGTCCACAATCTTTCACAAATCTCACTTAAACCTTGTAAGAGATGTGTCCACTTGTGAAGCATCTACGATGCCACTTGGTTGAAATCCTTTTATATTTTTGACTAGAGTTTAGGTGGCCAAGATATGTCACCCCACCAAATTTGTGTTCCAGTATAAACTAAGTGTAGCTTAAGTTATGGAGAAATATATAGGTTTGAGTCAATTCCAATTTTACAGCTAATTAACTGTTTTGTTGTGGTGACTTTGCCAGTCTCATGTAGGGGCTTAGTTTCTGGGAGATTGCTCATAAAGATAGGATATGTACCTTTAGACCAATCTCAATGGTGAGTTTCATTTTGTTGTTTTCAAGACTGTCAAGTCATATGAAACAAAATTTCCAAGACTGTCAAGTCATATGAAACAAAATGAAACTCGAATGAAACTCTCCATTGAGAGTGAGAGTTTCATTCTAAAGTTTCAAAAGCATTAAATTTCATGACTCATAGAGAGTTGGTATTCGTGCCAAGAGAGTTTCATCTAGATAAACTCATTTCTTCTCTCCCTTCTTAAATACAATGTCATGTCATCAAAAGTGCTTATGTGGTAGCATATTTAATGCAAATGAAGCTCAAATAAAACCCCATTGAGATTGGCCTTATAAGATTTCATTGGTGACATTGTATAAAAAGTATTAGCATGAAGCAGAACCCTTATCGCATTAAAGTAGTGGCTGCTTCTACACAACTTTATTTCTTTATTCTTTGTGGTGGTGTTTGTGACGATACATATATGTGCACGAAATGCACGCCAGCTTGCTCACTTGGTTTGGTTCGGTTTCTTACGGTGAAACCTGTCCATTCAGGTTTAAGTACGTCATTGACTTGGCACGGGTAATGATTTTTCCATAATTTTACCCTTTTTTTGAAAAAGAATCACGTTTACACCCTTGGCAGACGTAAACTCATCTTTAAGCACTGAGTATAAACTCATCTTTAAGCAGTGGGGGATGTTTCGATCCAATGCTAAAATTTTAGCCACATCGATGTTGCGATACTAATTTAATCGATTAAAAAATAGACTAACTGTAAAACTAATTACATTGTTGTGATACTAATTTAATCTATTAAAAATAGACTAATTGTAAAACTAATTACACCCATACAATAATTAACAAGATGAATCTATTAAGACAAATTAATTTATCATTAGCAAATGTTTGTTGTAGCATAATATTGTCAAATCATGGACTAATTAAGGTTAATAGATTTGTCTCGCGAATTAGCGTACCTTACGACTGATAATTTTTTTTGTAATTATTCTATTTATAATAGACTAAATTAGGACCGTAACATCTTATGTATCAGAGACTAAATTTTAGCATGAATGGAGTGGCTATGTTAAATGAAAATGGTTTCATAGTTTTATTTATAGTACAAATGTGCCTATCACACATACGGCAACTTATACAATTCTATCTTTAACACCTCAACCCATATGTGGCACATGTGTGGAAGTAGTTGGTGGATTTAATACCACCTTGGGAGTTTAGGATGGTGAGGACTAGCTTATAATCTTTGTTCCTCTAAACATAGACGAAAATGCAAGAGAGGTTTTATGCACTACTGGAGATAGGGCCTTTGCCTACTCCCTGGAGCTTTGTCGAGCGGCGAATATCGGGCGCTCGGCAAAGGTCCCCTTTGTTGAGGGCCGGCTCTCGACGAACGTAAACCGTCGGCAAAGCCAGATAGGCAAAGCCTGGCTCTCGGCAAACAACTTCTATGCCGAGGGCCCGACTACGACACAGAAGCAAGCTCGGTAAAGGCAGAGCTCCACAGACGGCAGCACTACACCGTCATCTTTGCCGAGAGCCAGCTATCAGGCCCTCGGCAAAGTTGTTTTTTTGGAATTTATGTGCCGAGAGTCCCAACCCTGGCTCTTGGCAAAATAATTCTTTCTTTTTGCTCCCAAATTTTTTCTGTAACCTTGCTACAGTACTAGAAGACCATGTTTGAAATTTGGTGTATTTTTCATACTTTTTGTTATTTTAGTTGATTTTTTCATCTTCTTGATTTCCTTTCGCAAGACGCTCATTTAAACCGCAGGTGAACGAAGCGATTCAAAAAATAATATTTATGCTTTCGAGGGTATTTCGACGCCGTATCTAGAGACATACATGAAAACTCAACCATCTCATGTACGAGACATAGCGACCAAGTTGTGTGAGATATGTTTTAAAATTATATAAAATACGAACAAAAACGAAAAATCACAAAAATTAACAGGATGTCTTGGCATCGCATGTGGAGGCTATGATAAAAATTTGGAAATATTTTGGAGAAAGTTGTGGTGCAAGATGGTTGAAACCCTAAGATCTCCACGTGTGATATCTTATATCGCATGCGGAGATATACTGGTTTATGAGCATCGTACGTGGCAACGTGCTCAAAACTTTCTCAAAATGTTACCATAACATACACATACGATATCACGACACCTCGATAAGTTTCTCGATTTTTGAAATTCGTTTGTATTTTAGATTTAAAAACCACCCGCACGTAAGTTTTTATTGAAATTTCAGGACTGTTCCTGGATTTCGAACAAGAATAACATTTTTTTGAATAATTGAAATTGATTATTATTCGATGCACCCACAGTTCAAATTTACATTTTTTTTTGGAAAAACTCAACAAAACGAAATAAAGTTAAGAAATATACCAAAAAGGATTTAAAATGTGCCAAATTTTAACATGTTGAGCTGTGGGGAATGCTTCACAAAAAAATTGGTGGCCAAAACCAAAAAAAACTTTGTCGAGCGCCTGCAGCTGGCGCTCGGCAAAGAATGGCTTTGCCAAGTGCGGCGCCAGGTGACACTCGGCAAAGAGTTTGAAACCTAAAAAAATGGCCACGTGGTTCTTTGCCGAGCGCCAGATCTGGTGGCTCTCGGCGAAGTGTATCTCTTTGCTGAGTGCCACACGATCTAGCGCTCGGCAAAGAGGTTGAGAACTAAAAAAATAAAACGGCCAGCCCGCACACACACCACACCACCCGCGCCCGCACACACGCACACACACACCGGCCAGCCCCGCCACCGTTGCCCGCCATCCGCACCGCCGCTCTGCCCAGTTGGAGAGGAGGATGAAGAGGATGAGGAGGAAGAATAAGAAGAAGAGAAGAAGGAGAGGAGAAGAGCACGAGCGGGAGCGTCTCCATACGCCCACGCCTGTCACCTTCGCAGTCACGGGTGCCGACCTCGAGGTTATTCTTGTTTTACTCGTCGTACATTGATCTTTAAATGTTTGTATTGTTCTAACATTACCTTTGTATTGTTAAGCCCTAATCAACTTTAAAATATATTAATGTAGCTTATAATATGCTAATTGTTTACTAATACCGTATTTATTTACTAATATGTTACATCCTGAGAGCCTGACTCTGGAGAAACAGATTTCATTTACGTACTTGGAGAGCCCCCGGCTCGTTGGCTGCTTTTGTATCTCGGGAGCCAGGCTCAGAACTTCGTGTAGGCATCCAAACGTACTGAAGCTGCCAAAGAGGTTGGTCAGTGCAAATGTGGGCAACCTAACAGTAAGGATTCATTTTGGAATTGGGGATCCAGGATAGCACGACGATCTAAGTTTGGGGATAGGGTTGAATTTTACTCTTTCTTCTTGATCTAATCAGAGTATATAGTGTAGTCCTACATGAGTTTGAATATGCGGTGGGATTTATCCTAAGAATTAATTAGCTAGGTGTCATACATGACTGCTTTCCTCTTGAGGATTACTAGTGCATCACTATACCACAGCCAATCTATAGCGTCAGAAGAAGAGTCGCTATAACCGCTTATAGCGACCGATCATCAGACGCTATAAAGATACGGCGACTGTTGTATAAGTCGGTGTAAGTGGCGTCGCTATAAGTCTATAGCGTTGGATCAGGTCTATAGCGACCGATAATTAGACGCAAAAATATGTAGCGACCAATGATCTGTCGCATCTCTTAGCGACTGATGATTTGAGGCTATAAAACTTTGTAGCGAACAATAATCAGTCACAATGAACTCGCACAATTATAAATATAATTGCAATAATATTAGTTTTGAATGAACCAGATTTGAAACCTAATAAACATGCATAACATGTTCAGAAACCATGTACATATTAGTTGCCCACAACAATCAATCTTACTAGATAAACATGTCTCAAGTTTCATTAAAGCCAACGCCAACGTATATAGCAATACATCAAGCTCTATCATCTGAGATTATGATCCATGACAGAGGAAAATAACACATACAACCTAGCAAGGTTAAATGGCTGCCACAGCCATATGTTTGCTTGCACAATCTAAATAGATTCATTACAAAATGCCACATCCCCAACTTGTCAAAAGCAAAATGTCATATGTTGGCTTCCTGGTGACTATCTAATATCATGCACACCTCCAAGGCCTCCCACCACCTGAACACAAAACAAAACAGTGCACGCATGAAGTTAACTATAGGAACTCACTACTACATAACAGGGTCATAGGCCGATTCTCAAAATCGCCTTTAGTCTCGGCGTTTTTGCCGCCCGGGACTAATAGACCCTTTAGTCCCGGTCGGTAACACGAACCGGGACTAAAGGGCCTGCCCCAACGGCTACTGCGCAGAGCTGCCGGGCAGGGACCCTTTAGTCCCGGTCCGTGTTACCAGCCGGGACTAAAGGGCACTCTTTAGTCCCGGTTGGTTCCACGGACCGGGACTAAAGATTTAGCCACGGTTTGTGGCTTGCCCCGGGATAAATGATCACCTTTTAGCCCCAGTTTTTAATACGAACCGGAACTAGAGCTCCTGGTTTTATAACCAACCAACTTCTTCCTCCCTCGAACCAGAGACATTCAAATTTCAGTGAGCTTCTTGCTTGTTCTTGCTGTTGCTATTGCTTGTTCTTGCTTGTTGTTCATTGTTCTTCGTCTCCGGCGTCAATTGGTGATCTTCTTCGACTCCGGCATCGTCTCTTTGCGTTTAGAGGTAACTATTTTCATCTCCTACCATGTCTTTTGAATATGAGAGGAATTTAATTAAAATATATAGTTTGCAAGAACAAGCATAGAGAGTTGAGTAGTTTAAATTGGTTCATCACAATCACTTGATAGTTTTCTACTGCTAGGTAGTATCCATTCTATATTTCATACTTATGCAAGACGAGTAATATTGAATTTTAGTGTCTTTTAGTATATTTTCTTTAGAAAAATGTGGAATTTATAATAGTTTGCAACAATAAATATAGAGAGTAGATAATGTGGAAATTGGTATTGTTATATCATATTTTTCGATTATCTAAACAATAGAAAAATTTAGAGTCTTTTTTATTTATAATTGTTTAGAAAATTAGGAATTTGCATGTAATAGTTTAAAAATGAGCATGGATATAGTAGATGGCAACCGTGACCGGGTCCTCAGCCTCTCATCATTGGGATCCGAAGCGTTTGCGGCCGGATCTTCCTCTCATTGCTTGCGGCGAGTGTAAGCAGAAGATTGTGAAGGAGTACCAAGAGAAAAAAGAGGGATTCAACAAGGGTCGTATATTCTACAAGTGTCCGGACCATGAGGTGGGTTATTATTTACCCGCATTTGATTAATATGGTTCATTCGTATCGGTTTTGCTTGATGATGTTGTTTAAATTTCTTATTCTTTGTTCTAATTGCAGTGGGAGGGCACCGGCGGATGTAAAGGTTGGTACTGGGAGGAAGAGTACGTTCAGCACGTACGAAATTCTGTTGCACAGGAGGTTGCCGCTGAAGGTGATGAGGCAGTGAGTCAGCGTCAGCAGCCCATCCATGCTGATGAAGCGAATGATCTGTCTATTTTAGTTGGGATCGGACGCGATCTAATTATGTTGCTTAAGTGCATTTTATTTTTAGTTTTTTTAGTGCTAGCTGTGATAGTCTTCGTTGTAGTCAAGCTTGTTTGAATTAATCAATCATGTGATGTCATGAGTGTTGTGCAATAACATGAGAAACTACTAAGTGCATAGTTGTAATATTTAATGCAGATGTTGTCACGCAATTGGATGTATAATGTCGATCGCCGCTCCAAAGAGTTCATTGCTGGTGTGCACTATTTCTTAGGTGTGGCTAAGGCAAACAAGAAAGATGGTTTCATGTGCTGCCCATGCGCCGTCTGTAAGAATTTGAAGGAATATCATGCCCAAGGACTCTTCATACGCATTTGTTGAAGTCGGGTTTCGTAACAAACTATATTTGTTGGACGAAGCATGGAGAAAGGGGGTTGTAATGGATGATGGTGAAAAAGGTGAAGAAGAATTGACCCACGCTGATATTATTGCTCAGTACGGTGCCTTTGATGATGATGCAGTGGGGGGAGATGGTGAAGAAGATGCGGCAGCGACAGAAGATGTGACAGCTGATGTTGATGCTCTTGGTGATGCCATTCGTGATGCACAAAGTGAATGTGAAAGTGATAAGGAGAAGGTCAAGTTTGAGCGCATGCTAGAGGATCATAGGAAATTGTTATATCCCACTGCTGAAGATGGCCAAAAAAAGCTGGGTACTACGCTGGAACTGCTGCAATGGAAGACAAAGAATGGTACATCCGATAAAGCATTTGGCGCAGTTATTGAAGATAATGAAAAAGATGCTTCCGAAAGCGAATGAATTGCCCACCACTACGTACGAAGCAAAACAGGTCGTCTGCCCTTTGGATTAGAAATCCAGCAGATACACGCATGTCCTAATGACTGCATCCTGTACCATGGGGAGGAATATGAGAATTTGGATGCATGCCCGGTATGTGAAGCATCACGGTATAAGATAAGGCGAGATGATCCTGGTGACGTAGGGGGTGAAGAACGTCCAAGCACGAAGAAAATCCCTGCCAAGGTTATGTGGTATGCTCCTATAATACCACGCTTGAAACGTTTGTTCAGAAATAAGGACAATGCAAAGATGTTGCGGTGGCATAAAGAGACCGTAAGGTAGACAATATGCTGAGGCACCCAGCTGATGGATCCCAGTGGAGAGCGATAGATAGAGAATTCCCAGAGTTTGCAGATGAGGCTAGAAACTTGAGGTTCGCTTTAAGTACGGATGGTTTTAATCCTTTTGCGGAGCAAAGCAGTAGTCATAGCACTTGGCCAGTTACTCTATGTATCTACAACCTTCCTCCGTGGTTATGCATGAAGCGGAAGTTCATTATAATGCCGTTGCTCATCCAAGGGCCGAAGCAACCTGGCAACGACATCGATGTCTACCTGAGGCCATTAGTTGAGGAACTTCTACTTCTATGGAGCAAACCAGGCATACGCGTGTGGGATGAGTACAAACAGGAACACTTTGACCTGCGAGCCTTATTGTTCGTAACAATCAATGATTGGCCGGCTCTAAGTAATCTTTCAGGCCAGACAAACAAGGGATATAATGCATGCACACACTGTTTTGAAGACCTTGATAGTTTATTTTTGAAAAACTGTCGGAAGGTCGTGTATGTTGGGCACCGTCGGTTTCTTCCTGTGGGCCACCCAGTAAGAAAGAAAGGCAAACATTTTAAAGGTAAGGCAGACCACCAAACCAAGCCTCGTAACCGAACCGGAGATGATATACTTGAAATGGTGAAGGATACGAAAGTAGTATTTGGAAAGGGACGGGGCAGCGAACCTATTCCTAAAGACGCTTCGGGACACACCCCCATGTGGAAGAAGAAGTCCATATTCTGGGAGCTACCCTACTGGCATGTCCTAGAGGTCCGCCATGCGATCGACGTGATGCACCTGACAAAGAACCTTTGTGTGAACCTGCTTGGATTCATGGGTGTCTACGGAAAGCCTAAGGATTCACTTGAAGCACGACAGGACTTGCAGCGCATGAAAGAACGAGACAACTTGCATCCGGAGAAGACAGATGACGGGCGCCAGTACTTAAGCCCTGCTAGCTACACTCTTAGCAGAGAAGAAAAGGAAAGCATGTTTGAATGCCTTAACAGCATCAAGGTCCCATCTGGATTCTCCTCCAATATAAAGAGAATAATTAATGTGCCAGAGAAGAAGTTCCAAAACTTGAAGTCCCATGACTGCCATGTGCTTATGACCCAATTGCTTCCTGTTGCTCTAAGAGGAATTCTACCTCCACATGTACGTCTAGCCACCGTGAAGCTATGTGCATTCCTCAATTCAATTTCACAAAGGCAATCAATCCAGAGGAACTTTCTACTTTGCAGAATGATGTCATTCAATGTCTCGTCAGCTTTGAGTTGGTGTTCCCTCCATCCTTCTTTGATATCATGACACACCTCCTAGTTCACCTGGTCAAGGAGATCATTATTCTCGGTCCTGTGTTCCTACACACCATGTTCCCATTCGAGAGGTTCATGAGTGTCCTGAAAAAATATGTTAATAACCGTTCTCGGCCTGAAGGAAGCATCGCCCAGGGCTACGGAACAGAGGAGGTCATAGAGTTTTGTGTGGACTTTATTCCAGACCTTGACCTGATTGGCGTTCCTGAATCGCGACACGAGGGCAGACTCAGTGGCAAGGGAACACTAGGCAAGAAAACATATATCGGTACAGGAGACGATTACTTCGATAAAGCACACTACACAGTTCTACAGAACTCCTCATTGGTAGATCCATATATCGAGGTACACAAGGATTTCCTTCGATCCAAGTGGCCCGGGAAGAGTGAATCTTGGATTACACGTCAGCACATGCAAACCTTCGGCGATTGGTTGCGAAAACAATGTCAGGGTGATGACAACATAGATGAGCAGCTTTATTTGTTGGCCAGACAACCATCGTGACATATCAGCACGTACAAAGGGTACGAGATCAATGGGAATACATTTTACACAGTAGCCCAAGACGCAAGGAGCACCAACCAAACAGTGGTGTACGCGTGGATGCCACGGATCCAAATGGGAACAAACAAACATATTATGGCCGCATACATGACATATGGGAACTAGACTACGCACCTAATTTTAAAGTCCCTTTGTTCCGGTGTAAATGGGTCAAGATGACCGGTACCGAGGTGGGGTAACAGTCGACAAGGAGTATGGGATGACGGTAGGGATGGACATCAGTGGACCTCAACAATATTGGGAACAAAAACGAACCATTTGTCCTTGCCGCAGATGTGAGTCAAGTGTTCTATGTGAAAGACATGTCTACAAAACACAAAAGAGGGAAAAATGATAACAACTCGATCGTCAACGAGCCAAAGCGCCATATAGTTCTTTCAGGGAAAAGAAACATTGTCGAAATTGAGGACAAGTCAGACATGTCAGGTGATTATGAAAGAGATGATCGAATTCCGCCATTCAAAGTGAACAAAGACCCAAGCATTTTGTTAACAATGAGGAAACTCCATGGTTAAGGAATGATCATACCAAGGACATATGTCAAGAGGAGGTTCACAGTTGTGCCCGCTTAATAGTGGGTTGTAAATATATTATGTAATAATTAATTAATTAAGACTTCATTTATTTGATAATGGATTTATATATATATATTTAGTAGTAGTGATCATTGATTTATGTGCTTCTCTAGATGTGAATCTCATACTAATTTTTAAAAGAAAGTATATCAAATATTCAATTTTCTGTTTAATTAGAAAGATTTAAGATATATTTAATAAAACTAAATTTAAAAATCTAAAACTACTGCATCTGTCGCGTATAACAAAATTGGGCAATGATTGTTTAGTTTTAAACAAAAGATTAACGTCCAAATGATATGAAAATAAATTTTCTATTGAAAGCCAACAATTTTTTAAATTTAAATTGAACATTACATTTTTGCATTAACCAAATATGAATGGTTATTTACATTTATATTCGTTATTATAAAAAAGAAAAGAATTTATGCTACAAAATTTTCTACTATACAATAAGGTTAAAGGATATACAACTATTATTTTTAAGTAATTTTATGCCTACTGTTCAATTTACTATGCAATTAACAAGAATTACAACATATTTATATAGTGGAAACTTAATACAAAACCCAAAATACTGAAAACCCAAAACTGTGGCGGAAAAGAACCATTTAGTCCCGGGCCGTCTTACGCACCGGAACTAAAGACCCCTTTAGTCCCGGTGCGTAAGCCCGCCCGGGACTAAAGGTCCAACCCTTTAGTCCCGGGCGTATTACGCACCGGGACTAAAGTCCCTTTAGTCCCGGTGCGTAATACGCCCCGAGACTAAAGGCCCTCCCGGGTATATAGGGCACAGGGCACAGTGCCCTCAATCTTCCCGGCCAGATCGACGTTTGCCCCGCGCCGCTGCCCTCACCTCGCCGTCGAGCCTCTGTCCGCGCCGCCGTCCTCCTCGCCGTCGAGCTCCGCGCCGCCGTCCTCCTCGTCGTCGAGCTCCACGCCGCCGTCCTCCTTGGCCTCACTGCCCTCCGCCGTCGTACAGCGTCGTCCTCGCCGCCGTCCTCCGCGCCGCCGCCCGCGCCGCCGCCGCCGTCCTCCGCGTCGCTGCCGTACGGCCTGTGCGTGTGTGTGCGTGTGCAGTGTGCGTGGTGTGCGTGTGTAGCAGTGTCCAGCAGTGGGTGTGTGAGAGTGTAAAAAAAAGAAATGAAAAAAGAAATATATATCTAGAAACTAAATATAGAAAGTGATATATATAAAATAAATATAAATAGATATATATATTTATAGATTATTTTCTATTTAACTTTTCATTTCTTCTTTTCTAGAAATAGATATATACAAATAATGAATATGAATAGATATATTTAGAAAAAGGAAAATCATATATGTTTTTTTAACCTAACAAATATGTGTTCGACCTGTAGTCATGGTGACCGCTGCACCGACCTCGCCGCCGTCCACTGTCATCCGCACGTCGTCATCCTCGCTGTTGTCCGCCGTCGTCGTTCTCGTCCACGGTGTGTAAATCATGTGACAAGGATATGTTTAAACATGTATTTATTACTCTTAGAAATATGTGTTCATAGAAAATCATGTGTCATGTCGGAACATGTATTTATTACTCTTTACGAATATATGTTATTGTCATGTTATTTTTATGAATTGTCATGTTATTTTTATGAATTGCCTAAAACTCGAAACCCTAAAACCTGAAACCCTAACCCTAAACCCTCGAACCTAAACCACTAAACCCTCAAACCCCGAAACCCCGAACCCCTAAACCCCGAAACCCTAAAACCCGAAACCCCGAACCCCTAACTCTAAACCCTCAAACCCCTAAACCCCAAAACCCTAAACCCTCAAACCCGTAAACCCTGAACCCCGAAACCCGAAACCCCGAACCCCAAAACCCCAAAACCCTGAACCCCGAAACCCTGAACCCCGAAAACCCGAACCCCTAAACCTGAAACCCTAAACCCCGCAACCCGAACCCCGAAACCCTAAACCCCGAAACCCCGAAACCGTAAACCTGAAACCATAACCCTAAACCCTCAAACCATAAACCCCGAAACCCTAAACCCCGAAACCTTAAACCTAAACCCCAAGACCCCAAACCCTAAACCCTTAACCCTAATTAACCCCTGGTTTTCGGTTTTCATTTCACATACATGTATAAAGCTCCTTAAGTGTTCGATCATATTGTATATATATTTTAATATTCACAGAAATGGCCGACCCAAATGAGAATATGATGGAGGAGGAAATGATGAATATCATAGCCGGCGACGATGACGGGAGTCAATACTTATTGAATTACGAAGACATGACCATGCATGATGAAAATCTCCCTGAACAACAAGTTGAGATGGAAGAAGGCAATACAGGCGAGGTATATATACAATATGTCGTGTTAGGGTTTACATTTACTTTATTACTTGATTAGGTTTTATGTCAACTTGTATTAGGGTTTCATCTTCATGTCTTTACCTATATGTAGCCCTCTGGATCGACGTCTGCGACAGGGCAGAGCAGACCAAAACGAGGGCCGAAGAGGCCGTTGAAGGGCCGTCATGTAATCTCCGAATTCGATATGGCTACAGGCCAACCACTAGGACCCATGCAAAGAAATATGTCTTTCACTGTGGGTTCCTTGTGAGAGATCGGATTCCGATAAGTGCCCGTGAATGGAAAGAGAGGCGAAGTGCTCCCGAGATCAGTTATGTCTCCAATCTTGACAAGCAGCTAGTCTGGGATGACGTCCAAGCTCATTTCTCGTTTGACACGGATGATGAGGAGCTGCTGAGGCAAATTCGGGAGTGGACAATGAAGAAGATGGCCACACTTTTTCAGGACTGGAAGTAGAAATTGTACCACACCTTTGTGCTGAAGAACGAGACGCCAGATTTCAACTCTAAGGCGTATGTCAAGATAAGGGCCGATTGGGATGAATTTGTACAGTACAAAAGATCACAAGAGAGCGAGGCCCGGGTCAGAGTAAACAAACTGAATGCAGCTCAGAAGAAATACCACCATCATTTAGGATCAGGTGGCTATAAGACTGTCCTTCCAAAGTGGGAGAGACAAGAACACGAGATGCTTGTCACGGGGGTAGTCCCAGAGACAATAAGAAGAAATTGGAGTGAACGGTCCAGAAATTGGTTCTACGCTCATGGGGGAACCATAAACCCTAATGATGGGGAGCTTGATTGGGGCCCGCAAATTTCAAGAGCAGCACATAAGCTAGTTCAAGCACGAAATGCGGTGTTGGCTGGCGAGTTCAAGCCCAACAGAGAGAAGGATGACCTCACGTACGCGCTAGAGAATCCTGAGCACGGTGGGCGTACGAGAGGCTTTGGGGCCATTTCGTGGCTACATTCCTTCGAAGCGGATCGAGAAAGTTATAGAAGCCACCAAAGAAAGAAGGACGAGGAGGCAGAGCGACTCTTCAAGTTGGAGGAGTATGTTCTTCAAACACAAGAGCGTGAGAAATCTCGTGAAGAATGGATGCAGGAGGAAATCAAAAGGCAAGTGCAAGCGGCACTTAGTCAAATGGCGAGTGGGCAAGGTACATCATCACAACATCCTCAAGCGAACATTAGCCCCCCAGGTCAGATGAAAAGCAGTTGTGCCTCCACGGAAGTACCAACCATTCAAGATGACTCCAAGCTACGCTTCCCGTGGATGACGTTAAAGAACCTTTTACTACTTGTGAGCTGCACATTCCAGATGGAAATGCCACGAAAAAGGTGGCTGTCGGTGTTGTAAACCCTATCGACCGCACAAGAACACCAAGAATCCATGGTCAACCAGTGCCAGCCGGATACGCTAGCGTTTCGGTGGATAGGGTTGAGACAGGTTGTGGCAGCGTGGCACTGGAAATCGAAGGGGGAGATGGGGAGAAGACTTTAGGTGAAGCAGAGAAGACATTTATTTGCTGGCGCAAGCGCTTCATTATTATTCCTGGAGTGTCACCGCCGCAACCTCCTCCTACTGATCAAGATCCTCACCATAGGTAGTGTGCGCGTGAATGAGAAACAATTTTTATTACACTAACTTCCTATATGTATATATTAGTTGGATGCTCACATCATTCGTTGTTTTGCGTAGCAGGAACTATAGTCCAGTTCGTCATTATTCCCCAGCGCATCAGAGTGCTGCGGGCGGTGACGATGTGTTGGAGGACACGGCTTCAACCCCATCTCCTGCACAAAGATCTCCACCGCGGGCTCCAACACCGCCACCAGCCCCACCATCTCCTCCACCGCGGGCTCCAACGCCACAACCTCCACCGCGGGCTCCAACACCGCCATCGGGTCCACCATCTTCTCCACCGCGGGCTCCAACGCCACAACCTCCACCGCGGGCTCCAACACCGCTGCCTCCAACGTGCGGCCTAAGAAGCGGTCCGCCGCCACAGAACCAAAGGCCCCACCTCCAAAGAAGAAAGCTCCTGCATCAGGAAAAAAAGCCTAAGAGAAATTAGCTTATGAAAAGACTGATGAGGAGTTAGAAATTTCAGTGAAAAAGATGTGCGGAATTTTTTAGAGAAATGTGACGCCGCTGCTAAAGCGAAGAGGAACCCGGAGAAGCCTTACCTCTTGGTAAACCCGCAGGAGTTAAGGAAAAGGGTGGACCAACATGGTATCAAGATGCGTGAAGCCTGAAAGGCTCCGCGAAAATCAGATTACGAACGCTCTCTTATGAAGTCCGCAAAAGAACAACAATCCAGCAAGAAGAAAGTGGGAAAGGGTGTTCCACAGCTCGGGGAAACATCAAGACCTTTGTCCCCGTTAGTTGTGCAAAATCAGTATGGTTCAAACATGGGCAGAGTACAGAGGAAATCTGGAGAGACCACTTTGTCTGAGATGGACTCAATGGACAATTTTTTTATTGACAGCGGTCTCCCGTACGACACCATTAAAAATATTGCTACTGGGCTGGAGTTTCCATGAGCGGAAGTAGTTGATGAATGGAGGAGAAATTTTGCACCGGCAGGAGTCTAATGAACCCCAATCACTTACATGTACTTGGTATGCAGATGTTTGCAATCAACAAATGGTGCATGAAGGCTTCTAAAGACGGTGATGTCAATTGGATTTCTGTCCGAATTCGGAACCATCACTACTTCTTCGTGCGTGGCGATGACCTAATCTTAGTCCAGATGGAGGAATTACACCAGCTATGTCATATGGACGCACTGGACAAATCGCTCCTTAGCTGCTACTGTTTGTAAGTGTTTCTTTTATAGTTTTCATTGAACTCTCTAGTATGTGTATATAGTAGTATTCTTACACACATACTTGTGGATCGACTCGATATTTTGCAGGTATCAGATGACTCAGCTCAGAGATAAACACGACAATTCTATTGGGTTTGTTGATCCATATGTTGTTTTCAAGGCTCCAAACCCTTCAGCGACTTGGAGCGATGAGTCGTGTATGAATCTCATGAGGTTCTTGTGAACCAAAAAGATAGAGAAAGAATTCTCTTCCCATACAACTTTAAGTGCGTGAGACATATATAGTTCATAATAAGTATGTGCACATTTTATTTTACTTAACCCTAATAATATATATATATGAATCATGTGTATGAACAGCTATCACTGGATATTGATGGTCATCGATCTCAAACAAAGCAATGTGTCAATCTATGACTCGTTGAGCAAACCACAAGCAGATTACCAAGATATGATAGACATCCTCCAAAGGTAATTTTTCGATCCCTACCTTGCATGCTTATAGTATAGACTAAGCTTGTATATGTATACTAATTAAATAATGATCCAACTATTAATGTTTCATTGGCCCGATTAGGGTTTGGGAAAAATTCATTGCGGGAAACATATGAGTAGTGTAAGGCCCCACTTACAATAAAGCCACGACTACCAGTAAGTTTACACCTTCGTCAATGTACGTGTATCTTTATTATACCATGTCATATATCATATCTTTATTACGAGTTGAATCTTTTCATTCTACAGTGGATTTTGAGACAAGAACAGGGCAACAACTTATGCGGATTCTATGTTTGCGAGTATATGATGATAGAATCAAATAGAATTCCTGAAGAAATCATCAAAGTACGTAACCTGTTTCTTTTCATTTTTATAGACTTAATATTGATAATATAGATATAACTAATATCTTCTTTAATTCCAATTGAAGACTGACTGGTTGAAGCAAAAAGTGATGCTACAAGGCCAATTGAAAGCAATACAAGAGACAATAGCAGGATTTCTTCGGGAACAAGTCATAAATCCAAAGGGCGAGTTCTACTATAATACCAATGAGAAGTTGATTCCAAACAATGATGATCATTTGTATGCCCTATAGATCTTTAGATGGAGTACAACTTGTAATAGGTTTACAGTACTAACTTTGGAGTACAACTTGTGTAGATATATATTTGGACAACTTCTATATGTATATTGCTTGTAATTTTATGTACATATATTTATATATATATATATGTAGTTCTATAGTTCAATTATATATGCATGCAATAAGCTTATTGTGTTATGTTGCTAATATATTAGCAGCAAAGAATATATATTGGAAAACCTATTAAATAAATAAACAAAACTGAAAACAGAACTGAAATGAAAATAAAAAGGAAAAAACCAGGGGACCCTTTAGCCCCGGCTGGTATTACCAGCCGGGACTAAAGGGTGGGCTTTAGCCCCGGTGGCCGGAGCAGGGACTAAAGGGGGGGGCCTTTAGTCCCGGAAGCGTAGTCCCGGCTCGGCAACCGGGGCTAAAGGCCCTTGCCGACCGGGGTTAAAGGCATGTTTCTGTAGTAGTGACTAGAAACTTGAAATTTCCTGACTAACGTCAGTGAAAACTGGAATTACCCTGTCGAGCTAGCCCTGACGGTATTTTTATTTTCCCTGACGGTAAGTGCACCATAAAAAATTTCATAGCGATATTTTTATTTGTTATGACAATACGTACATTTTCATGATAATATTTTTATTTTCCCTGACGGTAGTGCACCGTCAGGGAATTTCAAGTTTCCAGTACTGACTCTATATAGGTAAAAAAAAATACAGATAAAGATGAGTACTCTATACTTTATTGTTATGATGTCAGCAGCCAGCACTAACAGCCTTAGTAATAGTTAAGAGTAGCAGAAAGAATAGAGGAGTGGTACTAGAAACTCTTAAGTTCTATATTCTGCAAGTGTGTATAAGTAAGAGTAGTTAGAGGGTGGTAGAAAAATTTTAGCTAGCTAGGTCCTTAATAAACTACACATGTGTACTTTTTTTCTGAAATATATTATGGATGTTTCTCAATAATACAAGGATGTAAAGCACAGCTGGGCAAGGAAAACCAGCAGCTGTAACTCACATTACTGTTAGGTCATGGTGACAGAAAACATTCCAGGTTAACAGATACATATCACAAGGGGACTTAATCTCACCTGAGTTCTTAGCCCTCATCTTCCACCTGAGTTCTTAATCAATATGAAACGAAGAATGACATATTATAAGTACAGAAATAGTCGCTTACTTCCTTAACATGGAAAAAGAGAGAGCTGTTGCTTGGGAAACAGAAACCTACCAATACAAACAAGTAGAGCTGCTGTCAAGAGCACGTTCAAAACTCTTCCCAAGGTGTCCAACTACACGTGGAGCAGCTGCAATTACAGCATGGTGAGGTCAAAGTTGGCAGATATATATCAAAGTTCAGAGAAAATTGGTACACGACATAGTATATAAATCTCTAGACTGTAGTCTCTCTCAGTCTCCCAACTTCAATTTGTATGTCAATCTTTATCAATTAGAGGCTACATGAATCATTTAATTAGTTCCTGCTTGCCAGTTTATTACTACTTTAAACAAGTCCCTATCTCTTCCAAATACGAATTGCATAAATGGCTGGTTGCTACGCTACTGCAGTAATGGGTTTATGCTAACAATTCTATTCACACACTATAAGCATTTGCAACTATAAGCTTTCATCTGCATAAAACATGGGACCCGATTCTGAATTTGAGCAGATGGAATCATTCTTCACTAATACCATGTGGTGCCTTCTACAGATACTTATTGTTTCAGGGTGCACAATCATCATCTCCTTTTGGTTTTACTGGTATGATTAATTGATAAGAAATAAAATCCAGTTTATTTCTGTAAGGACAAACATCATGCTTTCTTCATCAAGCAAAAATTAAACAAGATCTTGTTAGCAAGATACTAGCCTTAATGCATTTAAAATAATAAGTCGACCATGCATGGGGATAAATTGTATATCTGTTATTCTCAGTATTTCCATTCAAGCCACACAAAAATCACTGACCCTGCCTTTTTTGACACAGTATATATATGCAATAAAGACATCATTCACACAGGGTTCAGTTCCATCTAATAAAAAACAAGAAATATGCGTGCATCCAGGGTTCAGTTCCATCTAATAAAAAAACAAGAAATACCTCCATGCGACCTGTTGTGCGTGCATCCAAGGAAGCCGGAGAAAGAGACCAATAGCGAGAGGAAATAGGAGGGGAAGGGAGTAGCCGAATGCATGGGGATGGAGGGGAAATACCTGCTCGAGGATGCTCGGAGGGATGGCGGCCGTGACGACAGGCCGGGTGGGGACGACGACTACTACGGCTCGAGCGAGTACGGCGACCCCGGCGAGCGCGCAACAGGGACGACAACCTGGCCGACGGTCACGGCAGAGACAGCAGCTGCAACGGCGGGGACGAAACTCACGGGGCCGACGGGGAAGGCAGCGGCGGCCGCAGCCCGGACGACATGCGCGCAACTGGTGGCTTCGAGATGCACGGGGATGAAGCGCGCTCACGGGCGTCGTCCGGGACGGCAGCGGCGGCCACCGCCTGGATGAGATACACGGGGCTACTGGTGTGAGATGCGACTGCTGGCGACGGCTTGGGTGTGAGCGTGATTTTTTTTTTGAGTAGAGGGTGTGAGACCGTGAGATAGCTGCTTGGTGTATGGGCTAGAGTTAGGGTTTGGGGTGACGCTGACTGGTGGGTCGTGCTAAATTTAGTGCGCGCGAGTGGGCTGGGCCGGGCGCGCCAAAAATGAAAAGGGCTATAGCGACGAATCATTTGACTCTAGCATTTGCTTTAGCGACCGATTGTTTGACATAAATAGCAAAATATATGTAGCGGCCGATGTTCTGTCGATACATGGAAAAATAGCGACCCATGGACTGTAACAAATTTATAGCGACCAATGGTTTGATGCTAAAATTATGTTTTAGCGACCGTTGTTCGACGGTATAGATTGGTTGTGGTATAGTGCATGCTTGGTAGACGGATTATTTTGAATCGTAATGCAAAGCAGCCTGAGACTAGCTAGCTAGATGGTGGCATAGTGGTCGATCGTCAGCTCCGATTTAATTTCCTGCTTGTGGAAGGCCTAATTATCAGAGCGCGGGATCATTATTCTAGTGACACACATGTGTGACAATCCTTCATTCGGTGCTCATTAAATCACTTGATCATTAGCTAGTTTTCTCCGCACAAGAAATTCTTGAGGTTTCTAGTGGCGGCTCGATATTAGGCCAGTCTCAATAGAGGAGTTTCATTTCGCTATTCGCTAGACTATCATATCATATAAAATGACATAAAACTTGAATGAAAAACTCTATTGAGAGTGAGCTTTATTCTATAGTTTCATATGCATTTAATTTCACGAGACTCATAGAGAGTAGTTTCATATATATAGATAAAACTTATTTCTTCTCACACTTATTAAATACACCGTCATGTGATAAAAATACTTATGTAACAAACTATTTAATACAAATGAAACTCTCATTAAAACTGGTCTCAGTACGTGATGAATCATGATGATGCAGGTACTGGCCAGCACTATGCCAGAAAACGTTATTAGTGACGCGTATAGAGGCCTATTAGTGACGCGTAAAACACACGTCACTGTTTTTGCGTTTGTGATAAGGGCATATCAGTGACGCGTAAACACGCGTCACTGATAACCCCTATCAGCGATGCGTCCAACCAATACGCGTCACTAATAACCCCTATTAGCGACATGTTCAGCCAAAACGCGTCACTGATAACCCCTATCTGCGACGCGTCCAGCCGTCACTGATAACCCCTATCAGCGACGCAACCTACCAAGACGCGTCACTGATAACCCCTATCAGCGACGCAACCTACCAAGCCGCGTCACTGATGTAGACCTTAACAGCGACACATTTTGCCAATACGCGTCACTAATAATAATTTAAAAAAACAAAAAAAATCTCTACCCTAGTCATACATTACACAGTACATCCATTTTATCAGTCAAATTCTTTACAAACTCTAGATACAACTTGTCTACAAAGAATCTGCTAGAAAAACCGCAGCCTAGAAGATTTCTAATCTAACAATAAATGAATATTACATAAGCTATAACTACATGATTTCTAACAGTACAAAAGCTGCAACTACATTGGGTAGGGTTGTGCATGAGATCCTGCAAAACCATTATGAACCAAAGTACAAATTTAGATGTGCCACCAACAAAGAATACTGTAACAAGCAATAAAGTTTGAAGCTAACAATGTTCACCAGGCACTAGTTGTAGGAGTCCCCTTACTCTTATTTAGAACACAACTCCGATGTAATCTGCATGTTAAGGTTGTAGGCTAACCTCTAACATAATCATTGTATATCATAGTCAGTACAATCAACCACTTATTTAGAAGTGACCATTCAGCTAACATATAGAGTGACCATTCAACTAACATATACCATTGGCTACCTATTCATTTTTAGCTAACTGATAGAGTGACCATTCATGTGCTTAAATCGAACTCAAAAGTCAAAACAGCTAACATTAGGGACCAAGTAATAAGTTCAGCCAAGTTAAATAATATTGCTACTTGGTCAGATATCTTAAGTAAAAAAAACAGAGAAGCCAGTGATACATATTTCAGTACGTGCCGACATGAACAAAAATGAGATGTACACCTGACTATGTAGGTCTAGTAAAATCTGCATAAGCCTTACTCTCTAGCTATAAGAGACCCCTCTCTTGAATGTTACAATGGTATATTCATTTTAATAAGTTCCAAACATTTCTCACCATTTCAGTAACCGGTAACAGGAAGAATAACCAGAGAATGATATTACGAAACTGCATTGAAATTGGTCTTGTTTTGTTGGGAATTGCAGTGGTTCTAACAATTGCAGTGGTAACAGGAAGAATAACCTGAGAAGGAAATTATTGATCACTAGATTTGCTCCCTTTCTTCAGCAACTGGCAACACGGTTGCATCATCAGGTTAACCAAAGCATCATCTCTGCTCTGCAGCAAGATTATTGCTGCTAGCACTGTTACCTACTACTACTGATTACCGTTCTTAACTGAATACTGAATAATAGTAGTAATAATTCCAAGAAACCAGAAACATAAGCTCATGAGCTTCAGTTACCTTCTAGTTACACAGCTACTACTGGAGCAGCACAGCACTCGCTGTCAGTGCACATAATATGGTGTGGACTCACTAATGATGTCATTATTTTGTATACCTGACTGGATAACTTTGCAATATATTATCAGTATAACTATGGTATGCTGAAGCCTATACAAAGTACGTTCATGGTAGTTTAGCCGTCTTATGAGCCCGGGCAATGTATTACAGTATAACTATCGTATGACAGAGGGTGCTCTATTTGAAGCAACAAGAATCAACAAGGCTAGTACTACTGGATAACTATATTGTTACAGTCATTAGCGGACTCAGAACTTCTTATGAGCCCGGGCAATGTAATGATAATAAAGTGAGAAATTAAGCCTAATATCTAAAATATAGACTATAAATTATTTGTACATAGTAGAACTGTAATACTGTGTATATTGTAATATCCAAAATCAGATAAACTATCTCCATTCTGCACATCTGAGATAGATTACACTGCAAATACACTGTAACTGGACTGCACAAAATAAAAAAAAACTGTAAATACATATAATGTGTACCTGTGTGCATGATCTCTCCTAGTGTTTAGGAGCTGTAATGAACAACCAAACAAAAAGGCTGTCAGCTAATTTTACAAGTAATTTCTCTGCATTTGTACAACTAATTTATCAGAAATTTTCTACATCCTGCATGGACATTGGATAATCATAAAGAAGTGACAACTAATTCTCCAGGGAAAGTGACACATAGATAACAATCTTTGCTCTAGTGATGCAGTTTTCTTCATTAAAAAAAAGCAAAACCACAGTTCACAGAGATGGGGTTCTCTAGCATAAAGGCACCAATAGAGCAAAAGGGTATTGATAGAAATAAACGCAGCAACAAAGCAGCAGTACAGACTCAGGGTGAAGAGGCAGTTACAGAGACAGACCTATCGAGTGACCAAATAAAGTACTGTATATGATAATCTCATATATATGAACTAAATCAGGACGCAGTAGCAGCTTGAGAAGACATGTATAAGAAGAAAGTGTGCTTGACAGCATCACACATGACTCAGGGTTAGATCTGGTAGCTTTCTGTCGATTGTTCCATGGCCTTTCCCACATCCCCTAAAATCCATATGGAAGCAGAAGATCTGGTACGAAATTCACAAGGAGAAAATAGGGACTTGCAGCACGAGCATGGAGGAGCAGGAGCACTAAGGATGGAGGTCTCACCGTGCCTGTGTGGATCTCACCCGACATTGGAGGAGGCTGCGCACCTACGGATCCTTTTCTCATACGCCTCGGCGGCAGTGGGGGAGCTCGGCAAGGGAGGGGCGAAACCCTAGGTCAGCGTCGCCGTCGCGTTGGGGACCGTCGATGCCCCATCCGTGTGGCTTGAGGACAGACATGGATGAGGAGAAGGGCGGCCACCACATCATCGACACCGGCAACCACAGAGATCCGGACGCACCGCTGTCCGGCTTGTCTCGGGAGAGACAATGTGAGAGAGAGCGAGAGAGAGGGAGGGGAAGATCAGAGCCTGTCATGACTCACCCGCACGGGTGACGAAGGAGGGGGTCGTCGGTGCGCCGGCCGCTAGGGCGCCGTCATCTCGGCCGCCGCCACCTCGGGAGAGACCGCGAGAGAGCTGTGTGTTTTTTTTTGCTTTTACAGTAAGGGGAGGGAAGAGCGTGAGATATTTGTTCGGATTGCGTGGATAGGGATTTTCAGGAGACGTGGCTCGCTCGTGTCCACGGGAACATTTTCGAGGCGAGCTAATAAGTCGCGTGCAAACACTATCTGTGACGCGTGTTATGAATAAGGGTCACTAATATGTATAATTATCAGTGACCCGTTCTGGAAACACGCGTCACAAGATTTATCTGTGACCCAGATTCTTAACCCGCGTCACTAATAAGTCGATCCATCAGTGACACGTCTCAGCAATACGCGTCACAATTTTTATCAGTGACGCGTGTTCCGCTTAAGAGTCACTGATATCCTGTTATTAGTGACGCGTCTTGGTCCCGGGGCATGGCCAGCAGCTAATCAGTGACACGTCTCAAGAACTCGCGTCACTAATAGCTTATCTGTGACGCATGTTATTTCTAGATCACAAATCGAGGCGTCACTAATAAGTTTTTCTGGCATAGTGCAGTACACGTCGAGTTGGAAGCTCTGCTTGCTGCGTGCTGAGGCAAGAGACAACCTCCTTCTACAATGCAGCACCTCTTGTACTGATAAAAGCACTCCCAAAATGGCAAAGCAACAGGTCCGTGCGTCCGGCTTGACCAGTGGAGAATTGTATTTTTTTTCATAGGGACTTACTAGGGTGCCATCCCAAAATGATTCTGTTATGCGGCCGGTGCGTGCTGGTGTCTTGTCCGTCCATCTTCTCAAGCTCCGTGTGATTCTGTTATGCTCTTTGGATTGGGCCAACAGAGCTGAACAACCCTCCCACAGTCCTTATCTCACTAGTTACTAGTGTCAGCTCGTGCCCTCTTTGCGCTGTTTGGAGACACAACCTCTGTGATGCCATGTGACTCTTTGAGGATATCATACTTCACCAGCGCTGTTTTTCTTTCAGATTGCTTCTCTCTATTGCGCATGACATATACGCTGCTGGCTAGGTCTATATGCATTCGGAATCATCATTAATTGTCCCTCATTCCGTCCCTCCATCTCTATATATCTAGCTAGCTATGTATTTTTGTAAGACGATACGATGCATTTTCATTCTATGCTAATAGGAGTGGTTTTCACTATATATATATGCTGCTTATATATATGGATATGATGGGGGGTTGGGGAAACCATGAATAAGGTGGCCTCGTGTTAAATGAAAATCACTTAAAATTTTTATCTGTACTAATAAAGAGCCCGAGGCGCACCTAGCTTGAAGTCGAGATAGAGAGAGAGCCCCCACCACGCCTCCACCGTCGGTGGCCTCCCCAGAGCCCCAGCGTCCACGACACAGCCCTCCCCTTACGGCTTACCCCTCAAAGCTTGCAATGGATCTTGTGCCCTGTGCATCCCGACCTAATGAATTGAAGCTGACGAAGTGGAGTTGGTGGACTGGGGAGAGGACGACGATTTGGACTAGGATGAGGTGCTGCTAGGCAGAGCCGATCTTGGCGCGCGCCTTCCTCTGAAGATCCATCGGCACCTGCCGCCTGCACCCCAAGAGATCTAGTGGATTCCCTGGTGCGGCGTGCGGGGCGGCGCTGTGCGGGCGAGGATTCCCCTGACGCGCGCGGCTGGGGCAAGCAGCTTGACGGTGCTGGTCGCACCATCCGCGTTGAAGCCACAACCATGGCTCAGCCCTGCTACAGTGCCGGCTAGGTTTGAATCCAATCATAGTCAAGCCAATGCGAATGCTCAGCTGGAGCCTCCTTCGCCGAGATGGCAAACACAAAAGAAAAAGTACTGGTGGGCTAGCTTTTATCTATGTATTATTTGCCTGCTCAAATGAGCTCGGAGCTTGGCACACCGTCGTCCCTGCGAAAGAGGTTGCTAGAGGTGGACAAAGCATACAAGGATGATGATAGACACGTCAATACTCAATTAGTTTATTACTACGTCAGTGTATAGAGAGCAGGTTAATTAAGCTATCTTTGGTCCTGATGAATGAGACCTAGAACAAAGTTCAGGGACTAAAAGTATCATTTTGGAATTGGGCGATGAGGATATATTAGCACAACGACCTAAGTTTGAGGATCAGAGATGAACTTTACTCTTGCTTTTATCTAATTACATTATACAGTACTCCTACGTGTGAGTGTGAATATGGGGTGGGCTTCTCCCTTATGTATTATTTGCTTGCTCTTGAGGATTACCCGTGCTTGGTAGAGGGATTGAACGGTAATCCAGACTGCAGCAGCCTGAGAAACGTACGAGACTAGCTAGGTGGTGGCACAGTGGTCGTCGGCTGCGATTTCCTGCTTGTGTCGAAGGCTTAACTACAAGAACGCAGGATCAATATTATTATAGTGACATGTGGACTTCCATTATTACAGTGTGATATAGTAAAGATAATCCTTCTGGGCACATTAAAATTGATTATCTAGTTTTCTGAGTACAAGAAATTCTTGTGGTTTCTAGTAGGTAGGGGGATTGATATGATATTCGTGAATCATGCTGGTGATGCTGCCTCGTGGTGGTACATCACTAGCGCCCCCTGTGGTGTTAGAAGATACTACAACGGATGTGATGACATGCGGCTCTTTGAGGACATCATACTTCACCAGACCTAGTTTTTGTTTCCAGATGTTTCTCATTCCTATTGCACATGCCATCGTGTCATGTATATACACTGGCTACATCTTATTATATATATATATATATATGCACAACACCCATCGTAATATATTGGTATCTATTCATCATCATTGTCCCTGGCTGTCTCTCTCTCTATTCCAGCTATCACTGTAGAATACTGCTCATAGCTGGCGTCCCTAACATAGCACAGGCGTGTTATAGTTATCAGCCCATGGCGGGTGGTCTACTGCCGTCACAGTGGAACCGCGCATAATGTTGCCCAACCCGCTGGAAATGGCGTTGGCCATTTACACTGGCGGGTTGGGTTAGGCAACCGCCAATGTAAATGCATTTCTACTGGCAGTTGGCTTAGCCAACCCGCCTGTGTAAATACCACCATTTTCACTGGCGGTTGGGTTAAGACAGCCGCCTGTGTTGTCTCTGGTATAAATACCCCCTCTTCCTCCCCGAGCAGCACTGTTTCTCGCCGCCACCTTCCGTCGGAGGCGATTTTGGAGGTCCAGATTTTACAAAATACAAGGGGAGAGGTTTTGATTTTCATTTCTTGGAAGGAGATTAACAAGAAAGGTTAGTTTGTGTCCCTCTTGCCTCAATTTGCACATTCTTGCTCAATTTGATGATTCACTTTTTAGATCTAGGGTTTCACCCATGAGTGAGAGAGAAGAATACCTAGGTTAATGAGTGAGCTTGCTTAAGATGGTTTAATAATGTCTCTCATCTATACTGCTTCGTGTTTACTTTTTAATTTTGTTTATGCATGATATCTTTTCTTGTTTGCCTGTATAATTGTGTGTTCTTGAGTATTATGTAGAGAGGGAAATGTAGGTTTTATAAATTTAGGGTTTTTATTATGTTGTTATTTCTCAATTGTTTTTTTCACTATGTTTTTATGTTTTATGAATATTGTGTTTTTTATTTAATAATGATACTTAGGTATTTTAAATTATGGTACTTAATTTTTTTACTTTAAACCCCAGTAAACTCTAAACACTAGCTAATAATAATTCCTAGCTAACCGCCTATGCTATCTCTAGTATAAATACCCCATCTTCCTCCACGAGCAGCACTGTTTCTCGCCGTCACCTTCCATTGGAGGCGATTTTGGAGGTCCAGATTTTACAAAAATACAAGGGGAGAGGTTTTGATCTTCATTTCTTGGAAGAAGATTAACAAGAAAGGTTAGTTTGTGTCCCTCTTGCCTCAATTTGCTCATTCTTGCTCAATTTGATGATTCACTTTTTAGATCTAGGGTTTCACCTAGCAAAAATATATATCTCTAGATATGGTTACTTTTTACATTGATTTCAATCAATTTATTGTTTTTTACAGATAATGATGGAGAGGTCATTCTGGATGTATAAGTTATCAAGACTAGATCCATTATACATACCGAGGTCCATAGGTTTATTGATGCCGCTAAGAATCATGCTTGGAGAACAAAGAAGACGCACATACATTGTCCGTGCATGGACTAGAAATGTTGTTGTATTTGATAACACTCAACAAATCCTTTCTCATCTGGTCCGCCGAGGATTTAGGAATGATTACTTGATTTGGACAAAGCATGGATCGGAGAGGGTAGCTTTGTGCCTTATACAACTGGAAACCCTGCAAACATCGACGTCGATGGTGAAGATATGGTTGATGGTGGGTTTCAGTTTGTACAGGAGACACAACAACCTGACGCCGAACATGTTGTGCCAAATGTTGGAGATCATGGTTTCGCAGGAGGAAATGAAGATGTCAGAACTAATGTGCTGCCAAATAATATGGCTGCGGAAGATGCAGAATTTCTAGAGGCAATGTTGCGTCGTCATGTGGACGATCCATTAATGTTCTTCATGAAAGGTATGGAGACCTTGATGAAGGCAGCAGAAGAGCCTTTGTATGATGAGTCTAAGGGTTGCACCAAAGAGTTCACGACGCTGCGGTCTGTGCTTAAGTTGTTGGTGTGCAAAGCTAGGTATGGTCTTTCTGATGCTGGCTTCGATGCGTTCTTGAGTATTATTGCAGACATGCTTCCTAAGGAGAACAAAGTGCCTGCTAACACATACTATGCCAAGAAGCTAATCAGTCCACTAACGATGGGTGTTGAGAAGATCCATGCGTGCAGAAATCATTGTATCCTGTATCGAGGTGCTGATTATAAGGATTTGGATAGCTGTCCAAATTGTTGCAAGTAGATACAAGACGAATAAAGACTACAGAGAGGAAGAGTGTGCTGCCTCCGTGTGTAAAGAAACCAAGAGAAAGAGGACCCAACAAAAAACCCTAAAGAGTAGTTCAAAATCCACCAGGAAAGAAAAACAAGAAGTAGACTATTATGCGCAGAAAAAGATTCCTGCTTTGGTGATGTGGTACCTACCTGTGGTCGATCGATTGAGGTGTTTGTTCGCTAATCCAGAGGATGCCAAACTTATGAGCTGGCATGCTTGCGATGACCACAAAGACGATGGGAAGCTTCGGCACCCAGCTGATGGCCAGCAGTGGAAAGATTTCAATGAAAACCACATGGACTTTGCAAAGGAACCAAGAAATGTTAGATTCGCATTGAGTACTGACGGAATGAATCCATTTGCTGAGAGGAGCAGCAAGCACAACACATGGTCGGTCTACAACCTTCCTCCATGGTTGATGCAGAAGCGAAAGTACCTTTTGCTAACCATCCTTATCTCTCGACCTACACAGCCTGGAGTTGACATGGATGTTTTCTTGGAGCCCTTAATGCAGGACATGAAGATATTGTGGGAAACAGGTGTTAAAATGTTCGACGAGTACCGCAAAGAATCATTCACACTGAGAGCAAATATTATCTTTGTTACGATCAACAATTACCCTGCTCTCTTCACATTATCAGGGCAGTTCAAGGGAAAGGTTGGTTGTGTGGTATGCATATATGAAACCGCTTACGTGTCCCTTAATGCATCTAAGAAGATAGTGTACATGAGACACAAACGCTTCTTATCGAAAGGACACAGGAATATAAGGTATTGACAAACTATGTATATGCAGGAATATAAGGTATTGACAAACTATCTTTGCAGGAAATATAGGAAGACAAGGCAAAGCGCATCACCGAACATACTTTGTACAACATAGTTGAGGACCTGAGCCTTTTTCTATTGAAGCACGTCATTTCAACGGAAGGGAGGTATCATGATCGATGAGAGTGAATTATCGAAGCCAGAGTACCGAGTGCTAACAGAGATTTCTAGTATAAAACTAACTCGGAATGGTTATTAGACCACCTGTGCAAACTTGGATGTATGTAATGTGTGAACTTGCAACTCTATTGTGAGCACGAAACTTTGATGTATATAAGTGTATGTATGAAATATGTAAATTGCATGTTGCTATATTAATGTATATGCATATATTTAATTTAACAATATAATTGCATGTTCCTATATTAATGTATATATTTAATTTAATAATATAATAATTATAATTAACAATATATATATATATAACTGGTCTACAACAGCACCGGCGGTTAGTTGTGAACCGCCTGTGGAAATCGATTTCCACTACTACAGAAAGCTTAACCGAGGCGGGCCAAATAGATTAACCGAGGCGGGGCAAACGTCTGCCTTGGACCATAGGCCTCGGTTAATCAAAACTTAACCGAGGCGGGCCGGGGGACCGCCTTGGTTAATATATTAACCGAGACAGGCAACTTAAAGAAACCGCCTCGGTAATATTTTAACAGAGGCGGTTAATGTAATGCGCCCGCCTCTGTTAAAATATTAACCGAGGTGGTTTCTAAGGGTGACCGCCTCGGTTAATTGTTTTACAATTAAAAAAAATGTTTTAAAATCGAAATTGAATTTCCTTTTCACGTTGGAAGTAAAGACCATTTAATAAAGTCACAAACACAATCGTTCAACTAGCAGTACTCCTTCGAGTACATATATGTCACAACAACGTATCATTATTCAATTACATGCATTAAAACTTTATAATTCAACATTTTAAAAATTATATGTCTGGCAACATGTAATCCTTAATGTTCAGATGGGTGCTCCACTTTTGGAGGCTCTCATACTTTTCGTCATCCGCTAACGGGCTTTCCATGTTGAAGAACCTTCCACCCTCATGCACGCAATGGTGCATGAGGAATGAACAAATGTCCGCAACAATGCAAGTTATGGTCTCTTTGTTGAATGGCTTGTTTTGCCATCCCTGTAGTTCTTTCATGAGCACCTTGTAGCTGTTGCTAAACTTACCGATTTCTCTTAGGTACTCACAAACATAGTATCCACATAATAATGTGCCAGGTGGTTGTTTGAAGCACCGCATGTAATACACAATCGTTCAGAACATATAGAGTTTTCACGATATACTAATAAGTACACATATGAGTTTTCAAACATACCGGGAAGTTGTGCCTGACTTGCAGGGTGTTTTTATACTTCTTCTGCTGCTTTTTAGTTCTAAGATCAATACAATCTGGTTCCTCCAAGTACTTTCGGTAAGCGCTGTACGAAACCACATTTGTCACGACCAATTTAGCACATATGTTAAATAAAAAAGAAGTATCGTCACTTACAATCTCAATACGCTTTCAAATTCCTTGTAACCTTCTTTGGAGTATCCAAAGAGTCAAACACTATTGCCCTCCCATCCTGAGGATATATGAGAAATGCAATCCAGTGGCCCATGATGCCTTGACTCGACCATTGAAACAACGTACAATTACAACCTTAAAATACGTGAGAAGCTATGATCGTAATAGTAACTATGTGATAGTTTTCTTTTGACTTACCCGAACTGGTAGGCGGCAATCATGTACCCACGTCCCTTGACCTCTCTCATGCATCTAAACACATATGTTCCTGCGTTAAACTTCAGTTGGTTACGCAGAAGTTTGCGGGCCGCCTCTCTCTCTGCTCCGACCAAGCCCACAAGCTTTCATGGTTATTCGGTATATCATAACCCGCGAGGCATCTCTCGGAAATGTGCATGGGAGAGAGGGAAATAACATTTTTGCCTACTTCCTTGCATATGTGGGCCTGCATCCTGCAAGGACAAATCATGTTATTGTTATTAGCTTCTTACCAAATCGACATATATGGATGCAACACACTGAAAACTCGTGATTCACTTACAAGGCAAACAATGTGACTTGGGCCACGTCGAGGTCCTTGCACCGCAGTAACCGATGCATGTCATGGAAATCTACGACGACGTAAGCATCAGAGGTCAAGTAGAAATACTCCGCGAGAACCTTCACAACAAAACTTTCAAGGCCTCTTTTCGCCGCTTCCATGTACCAGAGATGGAGCCTCCTCACCTGCCACGGCTCTTCAGTTACGAGGTGGCCTAAGGTCAACATGAACTTCCCATGCACGTACTGGTCGGGACAATCATCGGAAAGCGGCCAACCCGCTGGTGATGGCATCCTGTCAAAATAGGTTGAGCTTTCATACTCTTTGGCTACTTGATGGGCGATCCTATTCAACTTGCCGTAGTCGATGCCACTGTATCTCCATGTGGATTGCTCATGCATGGGGGAGTGCCTACTGGGTCATTGTTGTCATTGTCGTCATCAATGTCATGATGACCCACGGGAGACTGCGAGGGCTGTGATGATGGCGTCGGCTCTTCTAAGTAAATATCGCATCGAGCCCAGAGTACTTCTTTGTCGACTAAACTTCGAAAGTACTTGGCCCCACAAGGTGTGGGTATGTCGAGTTCATCGTCTTGGTGGTCTGGGTGCATCAAAGTTACCTTGACCCTAGCATAGTGGTCCGGGATCAGCTTGTCGTCATATAGGCGTCCTGGCAATGCTATGCCTACGCCCACCGCCATCTGTCTTTTTGACATCCTGCCGTACGGAACCACGAGCTGGCATGGCGTTGGTTAACAATATCGTCGACCGGGTACCGCGGCAGTCCTCCGGTGGGGGCACCATCTGGCTTTGTACGACATCTATCGTTGGTACCACCACACCAGCCTGGCGAAACATCTGCGACCTCAACTCAACCATTGGGTCATTGCTCGTGAACGCCTCTGAAATCTTTCCCATAACAAACTCCTTCATAGCCTCATCACGGCCTTGTTGGACAAGACTGTCCTTGTATGCTTGCCTAGTCCTAGAGGTTGCATCGGATCCCTAGGACTCCACTGTTTTCCAGCTCTTTCTCGATGATATGCCACGGACACGGCCACGGTGCTCTGGGTCCCCAGTGCCTCAGTGAGTTGGTCCTTCTCTCTGTGGGGTTGAACGACCCGCTTTGCTCGGCCGCAGCGGCCGCTAGGATCTTCTTCTCCGCCTCCTCATTTTGCGTTCGCTGAACTTGGTATTCCCCTCCTTCAGTACTTTTGGCCTACAGGCTTTTAGGTAGTCACGTGCCCTCTCATCAAGGCCCATGTACTCATCCGGTTGTCCGGCCTCGGCTGCGATCCTTTCTTCCTCCCGCCATTTTGGCTTCTTAGCGGCATACCCTGTCATGCCTAGGTGGTGGTGGTGCACGTTCCTCTTCGTGAGCTGAGAGAACTTCTCGCTCTTTGCTGTTGCTTCTTCACTTTTTTCTGTGCCACAAATTCTTCCCAAACATCTGAGGTGAGGAAATTGTAGCGTTCTAAACCACTCTTTCCTTTTTTGACAAAATCATTATTTAGTATCCACCTAAAACTGGCGATGAGCTTTGGCTGCAATGTGTAATGCATGGGCCTTGCACTTTGCTACATCATAGCCCTCAGGATACGAGAATCGGGTCAGCAGCTCATCCCAAACATATGTCTTCAAGTGGTCTGGGACTGACTTCCAATCACGTACGTGATAGGCACCTTCTCTCTGACTATACAAGAGCATTGTTGCTGAAGGTGTCGAGGACAGTCGTTGGCTGTAAGGGTTCTCCCTGTGCCCCAACTTGGTATATGGCATGCACATCATCATTCACCTTGTGCCTGCCGTGTTGGCCTCTTCTCCTCTTTGCCTTTTTACCTTTTGTCGAAGAACTTGTCGTTGAGGGAGCTGGTGGTTCCTCCACCCTTTCTTCCTCATCTCGGAACTCCAAACGACGAGGCACCACCGAATCTGTTAAGAACTCACTTAAACTATTTCCAGGAGGCCCTCAAATGTTGTGTTAATCAAAGACAAGCTTTGTTGCAAGTACATACCTCTAGCCTTGTTTGTTCAACATTGTCATTCGGGGAGTGCTCTAGTGCTTCCCGATATGGTCCTTGTACTTCACCCATCGGATCATAATTAGGATCATCATCTTCCTCTCCACGAGGTTTCTTTAAAGGCGGCGGTGTTATCGACACACTCAAGAATGAAGTTGACTCTGAGTCGTTAGAGGTGTCCGAGCTATTGACGGGGGTAGGTTCACGCCATTCTCCCATATCGTTCGCCATTGCAAGCTATATGATTAGATTTATATGCATATTTCATAAATGTAAACAAAATGAAATCATTTTATTCATCTCGGAACTCCATTTACATACTTCCAATTACATAATGTTGTTAGTCAAGATACAAAAGTTTGATAAAGAAAATTACATAATTGATGAATCATAAAAAAGTTTCAAGTATAAAATTGGCTCAGGTTAGCCCCACTGTCATCACATCGCTTCTAAATTGGTTGCTTCTATCCAAGCCATCCTAGTTTAGGAGCTTACAAGTATAGGGGACATTTGATCATCATAGCCGCTGCCTCAGCATAAAAGAGTACACATTATTGCATATGCCACTACCTCAACACATCTTTAAAAGGAGTAGGAGTAGAGTAGAGTAGTAGTAGAGTAGATCAGTAGTAAAGGATAGGAGAGCAAAATACAATGAAAATTTGCCTCAGATTGTATTGCCATTTCAAAAATCATTGGACTTGGAGCTAAAGGAGGTTTCATATAGATTATAGAGATACAACATCATGACCGCCATGGAACCGTGAGACTCGTCCAGCCCAGCCATCAGGCCATCCTGTATGAACGGTAGTTTGTTGGGCATGGACGTGTCCCACAGCTTGATGACAATCATGAAAACCATAAGAGGAGTTACAATGGTCCAGTACCTCACAAGTCCAAGATCATAACCAATAACTACTGAATCCATCAAAAAAGTGGCAATGCATTCATCATAGGTAGAAAGCAATTCCAAAGCAATTCGAAAGCAAATAAAACAAGTTCATGACACCCAAATTTAGTAAGCATCACTGGTGGCATATAAGTAGTAGCAGTTGAACTTGTCTAATTAATTATTACATCAAGATAACAGTGGAGCCTCATCCACTTGGCCACAACCAAAGCAACTAACAACACCTGCACATTTTTCCCACATCACAGTCCAACAAGATGGACTGCCTGCCACTCCAACCTGATAGGAAGGTAAGGTAGGGTTAGGTGCAGTAGGAATTGAGTTGATTCTTGAGTTGAAAGCCTCTAGAGCTGCAGAAGCTTCCTCAAAAGACTTGTACTTTTTATGCACAGCTCCCTTAACTTTTAGGACATACTGACTGCACTCGGCCCAGCTGGTGTAAATACCTGGCCTGGTGCCCTCGAAAACAACATACCAAGCAGGCATCCTTCTGCATTTGTAGTTGAGCAGTATAAGAGCACAACATAGAAGAAAGAATAGAGGAGAGGGAAGTAGAGGAGAGGATTGGAGAGCAAGATACAATGAAAATTTGCCTCAGATTGTAATGCAATTTCAAAAATCATTGGACTTGGAGCTAAAGGATGTTTCATATAGATTATAGAGATATAACATCATGACAACCATGGAACCATGTGACTCGTCCAGCCAAGCCACTAAACTTATTTCATATAGCTAGGCATGGACGTATCACATGGCTTGATGACAATCATGAAAACCATAAGAGGAGTTACAATGGTCCAGTACCTCACAAGTCCAAGATCATAACCAACAACCACTGAATCCATCAAAAAGTGGCAATGCATTCATCATAGGCAGAAAGCAATTAAATTAGGCCTCAGATTATAAACATTCATGGTGGTTGCCTTGCAATTCGAAAGCAAATAAACATTCATTGATGTCAATCATGAAAACCAATTCAGAGTTAACCACAGAACAGGCAACCACCTCCTAAAATCAAGTTTCTTCA